>CABHPQ010155146.1:25655-36965 GCA_902168405.1 Peromyscus aztecus
GTGTTAATTGTCCCTCCCATATTCCTTCCTTTATCTGTTTCTCCTATTCCTTCTTCATTTAATTCTCCTATTCTAGTTTTTCTTTTATTTCTCAATAACTATATTCTATTTTCCCATCTTCGGGATATCCTCTCTTTCCCCCAGGCTCTTACTAGATACCTAACCTCTGTGGTTATTCAGATTGTATCACATATAATGAAAGCTCATAAGCTACCATTCACACATAAGACAAAACATGCAATATTTGTTCTTTTGGGTTTGAGTTAATTTACTCAGGATGTTTCTCCTAGCTCCATCCATATACCTGCAAACTTCATAATTTCATTTTTCTTAACAGCTATACAATATTTTATGGTATAAATATGGCACATCTTCATTATGCATTCATCATTTAATGGACATCTAGGCTGTTTTCGTTTTCTGGCTATTATGACTAGAGAAGCAATTAATATGGATAAGTAAATATCTCTGCTGTATGATGTAAAGTTCTTTGAGTATATGCCCAACAGTGGTATAGCTGGATCTTATGGTAGATTGATTTTCAGCTTCCTGAGGAGCCACAGCATTGATTTCCATCGTGGCTGTACAAGGTTGCATACCCATGAACAATGAATAAGTGTTCCCCTTTCCATTTTAGTCAACATGTACTATCATTTGTTGTATTCAGTTGATCACAGAAATTTTGACTAGAGTAAGATAAAATTTCAAAGCAGTTTTAATTTGCACTTCCATGATGGCTAAGGATTTTGAATATTTCTTTAAAAGGCTTTCAGTCATTTGTGTTTCATCTTTTGAGAATTCTCTGATTAGTCTGTATTCTTTTTTTAATTGGACTATTGTTGTTCTATATGGTCAATTTTTTAGTTATGTATTCCAGATTTTAATCCTCTATCAATAAAATGCATAATTGGTAAAGATCTTTTCCTGTTCTGTAATCTGCCTCTTTGTCCAAGTGATGGTGTCATTTTTCATGCAGAAGCTTTGATAAGGTTAGTTTGATAAGGTCCTATTAATAAAGTGTTGATCTTAGTTTCTATGCTTTGGTGTCCTGTTTAGAAAGACCTTTCCTAGACTAGTGAGTTCAAGGCTATTCTCCATTTTTTTCTTCTATAACATTCCAGGTATCAAGTCTTATGTTGAGGTCCTAGACATAGCTGAGGATGATTGTTGTGCTATGGATATATTTTCATTATTCTACATGCAGTAATCCAGTCTGACCAACACCAAATATTAAAGATTCTATCTTTACTCCAGTGTGTATTTTTGGTTTCTTTGTCAAAAATCAGGTGTCCACAGGTGTGAGGAATATCTTGTAGATCTTCATTTTGATTCCATTGGTCAATGTGTTTATTTTTATGTTAATATCTTAAATTCTTAATACATGGAAGTTTTTAAAATCAGTGAGCAAAACCCAAAGCACTTGCAAAGAAAATGTAGTTAAAGTATTACTAAAATAAAATATCTATAATATTCTAAACTGAAAAATTTTATTTTCCATTTGGAAATATACACAAGTCAATATGCATGTGACATTCATTATTTATAACATTTAAAAGTGCATAAAATCAAGTGTATATTTTACAATTCCTTTATTCAGTGAGTTATTAATAAAACATTAAATAATAAGGCAATTAAAAAGAATGACGTTGATATGTCAACACTCAGAAATCTCTTATAATATTAGAAAGCTGAAATTACAAATTGAGAAAGATATACATTTACATAATAAAATTTTAAATCATTTAGATTCATTTATTTCATGTGTATGAGTGCTTTCCCTGCATGTGTGTGTGTGTGTGTGTGTGTGTGTGTGTGTGTGTGTGTGTGTTCACTGCAAACATGCTTAGTGTTCAAAGAGGTCAGAAGGCATCAGATTCCATGGAACTTGAGTTATGGATGTTTGTGAGCACCATGCAGGTGCTGGGAACCAAACCTGGGTCCAATACAAAAGCATCTTTTATCTGGTGAGCCACCTCTCCAGCCCCAATACAATATTTTTAAATACGAATTCATACTTTTTTATGCCCTTACCCCTCCCCTAAAAATGTAATACAAAAGCCATCAAGTGAGATGGAACAAGAAAGGGATTTGTCACTAGGAAAGAAATCTGTAACAAAGATGATTAAGCCTATACATTCTGCCTTCTCCTGTTCAGGCATCACTCTTTCCCCATGATCCTTATATCACTTTCTTTTTCTAATGTGGGTCCCTTTCTTATTCTATACCACTTAATGGGAAGGGGTAAGGGCATAAAAGTACAAATTGGTATTTAAAAATATTTTATTGTGGCCGAAGAGGTGGCTCAGCAATTAAAAGATGCTCTTGTAGTGGACACAGGTTTGTTTCCTAGCATCCATATGGCAACTCACCTGTCATTCCTTAAATAATGCTTATCAATTACAAACAGATAAAAATGTAACATCACATTGCAGTTAGAAGACATAGAAAATATCACCATAATGAAACAGTTAGGGTGAATATGATGTCATGGCAAGTATGCCAACCAGATAGGATGCAGCAGCCACACACTCATTTGTCTCATGTTCTTGCCCGTCAATTCTGTGTATAGGTTAATCATGGGGTCAGGGCAGGAGGGTTGGATCTAAGTATTTGGTGATCATTCTTCAAAAGTTCTAAGGTTATAAAAGTAAGAAAAAAGAAATCAAGTAAACTTTAGAACAAAGCATAACATGTGATACCAAACTAGTTATTTTTCCATGAAGAACAGTGAAGCAACTGTTGAACTGTGGATGGTGTCCCAGATTATGTAGTGTGATAGTTAGCTTTGTGTGTCAACTTGACTGGGCCATGGAATGCCCACAATCTGGTTAAACATTTTTATGGGTGCTTTGATTTTGATAGTTTGCCTCCACCAAATTTATGTGTTGGGAGCTCAGGGCCTAGGACTGTGCCAGTGAGAAGTGGTGATAGAAAATTTAATAGAGAAGGCCTGGTGGGAGGCTGTCAGGTAATAGGGACATGTACTCAAAAGGAATCCTGGTTATTTCTCCAGTGGATTGTTCTAGAAACCTCAATATGCCTTCACCCAGTCCGTCTGGTGATGTGATCATATGCTGTTCCAAGTGTTTCTGCCAGTGCCCTGTGCCATAAGTGCATGGTACAGTGAGCCCTCACCAGACAGGAGATGTCTGGCTCAGGTGCCTTGAATACCCCAAACCATAAGCTAGCTGGACCTTACTTCAGGTATTTTGTTAAGATAATGAAACCCCACTTTATGCACTTTGTGTATCTAGGAGGGTGCTTTTAGAACTGGAGGACTGAAGGAAGCAGATGGCCTCCCCCAAGTAGGTAGGATTCACCAATCTGTTGAGGACCTAAATGGAACAGAAAGAATACAGAATTTATTTTACAGCTGATTGCTTGCACTAGAATATTGATCTTCTGTTCTTTGTTCTTTTGATTCTCAGGCCTTCCAACTCAAATTAAAATAGAGGAGAGCACATCAACAGCTCTCCAGCTCCAACAATCAGGTATCCGAATTATGCCACTTGCTTTCCTCAGTTTCCAGCTTGTAGACAACAGTTGACCACAATAATCCTAGATATTTTATAAAAACTTTATGTACATGTATAAAATATTGATCCTATTTCTATGATTTAATACAGATAACCTTAGTAATTGGTTTTGATTACCTGATTTATGATTCTATTGGATGACATGTCTGAATGTAGGAAAATCACAATGTCTTAGTCAGAGTTCTATTGCTGAGAACAAATGCAAAGACTATGGCAATTCTGATAAAATGTCCAACCATACTGTAGGGCAATTTTCTTCATCAGTGATTGAACTGGAAGTGCCCAGGTAACTGAGTGATGTCACCCCCGGGCAGGAAGTCCTGGACTGAATAAGAAAGCAGGCTGAATAAGCCATAGGAAACATACCAACAACAGCACTCCTCCATGTCCTCTTCCTCAGTTCCTGCCTCCAGGTTCCAGCCTGAGTTTCTGCTCTGACTGCCCCCACCGATGAAGTGGGATGCTAGTGAAAGCTAAAATAAGCCCTTTCTTCCTCAAGCTACTGTTTGTTATGGTGTTTTGTCACAGCAACAAAAATTTTAACTAAGGAAAGTATCTCCAATGGGTGGATAATACACTCCCAGAGGCAATAGCTTATTACATGAAAATCCAGGTGGTAGATGTGGGAAACTTCCCTTTGAGTTATTCATCAGGGAGGGCCCAGTCTCCCAAAACATATAAAGTCTCCCAAAACATAAAACTTTATAAAAATATAAAGTTTTAGATAATCAGTAGTTGCTTTTTGGAAAGATGAGTAATGAAATTGGGAATCTTGTTTATGATTCAAAATATCTTTCTATTGTTAGAAATTTCTAAATGCTGACAATATATTCATATATGGCATACATAAAAAGGAAATGAGATAAAACTAGTATTTTTTCAAATGATAAACTTTAACACCAAGAAAAAAAACCAAATAGTTCTTTTTAAAAATGTATTTATTGAGTAAATTTTCAGGAATTTAAATGTAACATATTTCTCTATGAGTGCCTACAATATTAATATTTAATATATCTTTATATTTTTATTTTTTGGTTGTGAGCCTAGCCTTTAATGGCTGAGCCATTTCTCCAGCCCCCATTTTCATTTTTTAATTTCAGAAATAATTTAGGTAGATTTCTGATTTTTATAACAACAATGAGATATTTTAGGTTTATTTTGCATTTGTAGAGAGGGAAAGAGAGATAGGGTAATATGGAGAAAGAGAGAGAGAAAAGGGGATAGAGAGGGAAAGAAGATGGAGAAGTATTAAGGTAAAACAAAGAATAAGAAAGAATATCATTAACTCATACACTTTTCTTTTGGTAACTCAAGGTTCTATGTCCTATATGCCCATATTGCTTGCAGGAAAGAGGAAGGTTTGGGAGATCTTAGGCTCATTTGAAAAAGAATGTTATTAAGCTCAAAGTTTCCCCAAGGCTTTGGCCAACATCTGCTCTAGGATACAACTGATCCATTATGGTAAATTAACTGTCATACTTGGTATCAAATGCAAAAAAGTGAATTTCTGAGCTGTCCCATCTGAGCAATGACTCACTCATATTTTGGCAATTGGTAGTATGCTCACAGCTTTGCTAGGAAGGAGTTCGTGTCCTTTCCCAGAAAAACTATTCTACCTTTCTTCACTGCCAGGGACTACCTGCAGGTTTAACTAGACTTATCAGGAAAAAAGCAACTAAATGAAAAGCAAACACTTGAATAAGAAAATAAATTAGAACACATTATTTCTTGATTATAATGCAATTTCTCTCAAATTTAGAAGATTTTGTGCTTGCAGCTCTTCTGATGGCGGTGTTGGCTGACTGAGAGCAAATTTTCCTATATGTAATGTATTCTTGTATGTATGCTAGCTAGGGTAGCAATCCTCAGATCTATTTGTTCATTCAAAATTTGCATCCTCATGAAGTTATGAGGTTATCGACATTTGTAAAGATGAGCCAGTTAGCTAAGAGTATAAGTAATCTGCCCCATTACATGGCTGGTGAGCAGTGAAGGGGCCAGAGACAGCGACACTGGCTCTACACAGCTATAATTCAATCTCTGGTGGAAGCAGAAAAATACAGCTACTTGAGCCCACCCACATCCTAGTCAAAAGGCTTCGACTACCATTTAGTATCCACCAGATTCCTCTAGTCACTGCTGAGTAACTCCTCTACCGAACTCAAAACTGGCATTTTAGACAGCGTTATGCTCAAGACTTTGATCTGTGGTCCCATTGTATTCTAAGTTTGTTTAGATTACTAACATGTTGTCAAGAACACTAGAGTTAAGAAAGCAGAGGAATGATGTTGACATTCAGGATTTTCTACAGATACTGTCAAGGCTCATCTAGGCTTTTCAGAGAACAGAAAGAGAACACATCTTTTTAGGGGTTAAATTGGCCTGCAGGGGAAAAAATGAAAGGAATTTCAGATAAAATAAACTAAAATACAAAATATCAGGATGAAAGTATGAATATGAAAACAAAAATAACTAAAGAGAATTGATAAAGATTTTAAAACAGCAGCTACACTTATTTTCAGTGCTGCTGGTTTGGGTGAATTGTCTGATTGTTTCCATTTTACTCACATGCTGACTCCTGCCTTGGCTTCCTGTCAGCAAACACAACCCATCACGTACTCTAATTAATTCTCTCTTGTTAAAATTCACCACAGTACCCATCTCTCCCACGTAAGACAACTATCTAACTTACTGATTACTGTCCAGACATGTGTACTGAGGACTCTTACACCAACTATTAGCCTGGCTTATCTGTACTCTGATTTTCTTCTAATGGGAATATTGTCACTAATTTTTGTTTGTTTGTTTCTCAGAATAATATGTGTACATAAAATGAAAAGGTAGAAATAAAATTAGAAAGAGTTGTCTCTACTTTATTGACACCTTCTGCTTGTCACATGCAAGCCCTACAAAGCTTCGTATCTTTTCTCCACCAAGAATTCATCTCTCTCTTTTAAACTCCAAACATCTGACATGGCTAGTTCATGGTTTTTTTTATTAAAGACTTTTAGTTATTTAATGTTTGAAACTTTCTGATTTCCCATTAAGAAAGGTTAAAATATGAAAACACGATTTTTGGTTATGATGCTATCTATTCAGTGTCTATATTAATATGTTCTGACTACATTTTCTTTGAGTTTAACCTTTGTGGGTCCCTGGGGTTAGAAAAAGTTTTGCTAAATATTTGCTCAAATTTCCACTTACCAATCATTAATTCATTCACAAACTCTCTGCTGGAGCACCCACAATTGCCAATGGCCCCTCAGCTGGGGGTAGGATTTTATGCCTACCTTCCTTCACTACACTGAGATTTTTGTCTGGCTTGAGCTAGAATAGTTCTTGTGCAAGCTTTCACAATCATTCTGATGTCATATGTGCAATTTCCCTGCTGTGTCTATAAAACACTGTTTCCTTGTAGGTGTGGCCCTTGGTAGATCAACAAAGCTCTAGTGTGTGGCCATACACTCAAGAGTACACGGACAGCACATATTGGACTTGGCTTTTTTTTTTATAAATGAAGACACAAAATTGAGCTGGTTGAGGGTGGATCTGGAGGGAGTTGAGCGAGGGGTAAATTTTACCAAAGCACACTATAAGAAATTCTCAGTAAATCAAAAAATATGCTGAGGATAAGATCTACAGCACAGCACTGCAGAGCTTAAGTAGAATTTGAATGTATGAAAACAGTGGCACAAAAGATGGAGAAGAATGCAAAGGAAATTAAACAGTTGTTCTTTTCATTAAGTGTTGTAATGTTCTTTAGAAGTGGGCTTTCTTTTGAGGGATGCATCTTGTCTAGAACAATCATCAAAACTCAAAAGTATAGCTAAAAACAAAACAGAAGACAGTGAGTATAAGAAGCATTAAGAAATCACATAAAAAGATAAGTAAGAGAGAAAGAAAAGAATAAAAACAAAAGGGCAATATAGATTTAAAAAACCAAAATAGTATGTACAAATTAAAACACATTGATAATTACATAATGCAGTATATGTAAGACATTCACAGTGTAAACACATAATTAAAATTTGAACTTGGCAGATTTTTAAAAAGTAATACACACACACACACACACACACACACACACGCACAATTTAGAAAAGAGTCAGTTTACATATAACAACACTAATCACTTGAAAGTGAATGGTGGGAAAATGTGCACTGTATTACTATAAGATTGTAAAAGTTAATATAGGGCCTGGTGTGGTGGTGCATGCCTGTAATATCATCACTTGGGAAGTAGAGGCAGGAAGATGGAGAGTTTCAGGATAGCTGGGGCTACATGGAGAGTTCAGGGCCAAATGAATTACATAGTGAGACTCTGACTTAAACAAAGAAACAAAATAAAGAAATAAAATTTAAAAACAGCACGGTATAATTTTTAAAGGCTGGTGTCATTATATTAATATACTGAGAAAATGAGAGTCATTCCTATGTTGTTTTCATGATGTTAACAGTAAACTTGATAGAGTATAAAGCAAAAGCAAAACCTTACAGACAAAACTTACTACTGATTATCAATGGAATGGTTTAAAATAGCACTTAGTACCCAGAAATGGACCACAATAACATACCATCTCATAGGCTTTATTCCATGTTGGAAAGATTAATTTAAACATGAGACTCTATCAATACCATTTATTTAATTAATTGAAAAATATATAAACATGTTAATAGATGTTAAGAAGGTATTTGACAACATTGAGCTGTCAAAAATATAAGCACATGGTAAGCTATATGGTAAGATTATTTAAATATGATAAGGTTGTGGGGCGTTTACCCACCAACCCCACAGCTTCCCAGAGTTTTCTTGAGTGTGAGCAGCAGGAAATATTAGATAGAAGGATTTATTGCAGAGAATCTTGCGGAGATAAACAGATAGAAAATAAAGGATAGCCTTGAGAGGGCCTGGAACCTTTTCCAACGGCCCGACTGTCTCTGCCCCAGGGATTTTATAGAGCCGCCAAGGGGGTGGAGCAAATGACCTCCTCCCCCAGCACAGCCAAGTGCAGACCATCTCAGACACCTGCACTCAGGCCCGGTCCTAATCATCCTCTATGTGGATCTGCTGGGTAAAGCCACGAGGAACCCGAGAACGGCCCCCCACATAAGGTCTGTTTTCTGAAAGTGAATATCAAACATAATTATTAATCTGCTGACATTTTCAATTTAAATAAGAAACTACACAGGTCACCAGTACTCAACTTTGTTTAATAATACCTGTGTACGAGCAAACAGATGACACAAGAAAACTGGACATAAATGCAGTAAGACAAGAAGCTTTCCTAAACAGCTCAGCAAGTATTTAAAAATGATTGCTCAGCACCAGCGGTGTCATGGGCATGGGAGAGTTGGGATCCCAGCGAAGGGCAGGGCTGACCAACTCAGCTATTTTCCAGGTTCACATCCGGGGCTTTGAGTTGACCCTTCCCAACATCTATCCCATCTATGACCTGCTGGAGCCTATAAAGGGTGCATTCCTGTGAAACCATAGGTGCAGGATCTCCATGACACTGGGCAACAGCAGGATATCTGAGAGGAGTTTTGGTGAGGGTCCAGTATTTACAGTGTAGCAGAAGCCAGAGGCCTCAAACAAAACCAACAACTCATTGCAATGAACATTTGCAAGTAAAGGTGTTTGGGCAAAAGTGGGTATACTGGGAGACACACTGCAGCCTCCAATGCCACTATGACTAATGGAGAAGTGAGAAAGACAGAGCAGTGGAGTGGTTCATGTACTATGGAACTGGAGACAAGCCAGTTGTGACTGATGTAAGAGAAGGCTGCAGCTCATAGTGGAGCAGGTTGTTGCCCAGAGAGGTTGGTGAGATGTGTTTTCTTTATTTGTTGATTTTAATTTCCATTTTAATTTTTTATTTTCTTTTGTGGGGGAAGTTACAAGAGTTGGGGGCAGACATGGAAGGACAGGGAAATGAGTGAGATTGGGATACAAGATGTGAAATTCCCAAAGACTCAATAAAAAATATTACGTTGAGAAAAAAAATCACAAAAGGTGTTAACAGGAATAAAAAGGAATATTCTTATGTAAAATCAACTCAGCTGAAAAACACTGAAGCTCTCAGTGTGCATATATCTAATAAAAGAGCATAAACACTAGCTGAACCAAAAGTAGAAATAAACAAATGCATCATTATAAATGGTGAAATTAATATCCCTCTCTTCTAGCATCGGAGTTTGTAAAAGTCAGTCAAATATGAGCGCAACACAGAGAACTGAACTGCATTATTAACCAAGCTGACCAAAGAAATTCATTTACAGACTGGTATGCAAGACAACTGAAGAATATACATTCAGTTCAGTATATACAAGAACATACTCAATTCAACTATATTTGATGGATAAAATAAGTGTCAGATCAATGGCCAGAGGATATCATCTGGCTACAACAGAGTTACTTAAAGTTCAAAAATATAAAATTCAAGTAACTTGGAAATCAAGATAAAACATTTCTAAGTAACTCACTGGCAAGATAATACACAGAGAAATTAGAAAATGGTAAAACAATAAAATGCAATGTAAAATAATTAAAAAGTTCTAAACACTTTTGGACAAACAAGATAGCTTTAAAAAGCTGTATCAGAAAGTATAGAGGTTTAAAATGTCTTACATTAAGAAGCTAGACAAATAATAGTAAAATAAATCCACAGTAACTAAAAAATAAAAGACATGTTGAAGATCAACAAAATAGAACATTCATGTAAAGACAAAGTTCATAAGATTTAAAAACTACAATTGAACTTTTGACATTACAGCTGATTTTTTTTTAGTGCAGATAAAGTGATTAATACCAATATCAAGGATAAGAAAGGCCCATTCTTGCGCATCCACACAGCTTTGAAGAGATTCAATGCAATAGCATGAAACTTGTGCCAGTATATCTGTTAACATACAGGATGTTAACTAAGAACCAGCTTACTAAAACTCTTTCATACATTTAGAAATGTGGCAAATTCATATAATAATTTTTAATGGAGGATTAATTAACTTTTCATAAATTGTGCCATGATTCTAGATTAAGCATAATACCAAAACCTAATATGGCTATTACTGAACTCATACACTTCCTTCTAATCCATAATTCAGCAATACAGAGAAAGAGTAATAGCTCATTATTAAGTTGGGTTTACTTCAGAAATGCAAGAATGAAAAGCTATATTAAAATTCATTTAATTCATAACAAAAGAAAAACTGAAAATCATATGGTAATCTCAACAGATAAAAAACATTTAACTAAATTCAATGCCTACTCATGAGAAAATTCAGATTAACAGGAGAAGAAGGGAGCATCCAGGATGTGCTAACATCCCACAACAGTAACACAGTAATTCTGTCTGTCATTCAGAAGTAGGGAGTGATACCCACTTCATCACTTCTGTTCAAAACTGCAGTGAAGGGGTGGAAAATGAAATAAACACAACCAACACCATCATAAAAACTTAAAGAAATCCATAAAAACAGCTCAATAATAACTCAACATTTTAGTCTCAATTCCTCAGGAAAAGACATAGACTAACAGATTGAATTAGAAAACAGGACCCATCTTTTTGCTGCATCCAAGGAAAAAACTTTACCAACACGAACAGACAAAACCTTAGGATAAAAGGATGGAAAAATGGTATTTCAAGCAAATGGAATGAAGAAGCAATCAGGTTAAGAAAATTTAATATTTTAATCAAATTAAATCAGAAAAGATAGGGAAAAGCACTACATGGGTATTAAAAAAATATAAAAGAACTTATAAAAATAAAAAAAA
>CABHPQ010155146.1:37065-52020 GCA_902168405.1 Peromyscus aztecus
TATTGAAAAACAAACAAACAAACAATAAATAAATAAATAGGAAAAAATAAACTGTCAAAATCCCTAACAAAATAGTTTTCCATATTATCCTTATCCCATTTTAAATAGTTATCCTTATACCCAAAATTAAGTGTGATCTTAAACACTTGTCAACAAAAATTCTGTTTGCAATAGATAGAGGCCATTACAGAATATTACAATTGGTCAAAATGTGGAGCCCAGTGCCAAATGATATATCTACAACACAGAACTGCTGTACATTAGGCTCTTTAGTGTTTGGGTGAAACGTCTTCTTTTCTTCTATTATTAATTATTATTATTACTACTACTACTATTATTATTATTATTATTTGGTGTCTGGATCTCCCTCACTCCATATGATTTTTTTCTAATTCCACACATCTCTGCAAATTTCATAATTTCATTTTCCTTTACAGTGTAATACAATTTCAGTGCACATGCACTACATTTCATTACCAATTCATGAGTTTAAGATATTAAGGGTGTTTCTATTTCCTAAGTATTATGAATAAGAAAGCATGTTTGCTCTATGAACATGGTTGACCTAGTAGGATGTCCAGTCCATTGGGCATATGCCAAGGAGTGGTATAGATGAGTCATATACCAGGTGTTTTGAAAGCTTTTGAGGATTCTCCACACTGAATTCCAGAGTGGCTAGACCAGTCTATAACCCTACCAAGAACGACTGAGGGTTCCTTCTTTCACACATCTTCTCTAGCATCTGTTGTTGGGTGTTTTAGTAGTTTTAATGATTTTTATGATTCTGACTGGAGTATGATTAAATCTCCAAGTTGTTTTGATTTGCCTCTCCTTAATTGCTAAGGATGATGGACTTTTTTTTTTATTTTCTTAAGCAATCTTCATTTCTTCTTCTTTGAACTTCTTGTTCAGATACCAAGTCCATTTTAAGGGTTGTTTCTTTGTCTCTGAGCTTTGAGTTCTTTATATATTCGAGATATTAATCTTCTGTCAGATGTATAGCTGGAAAAGTTTCTCTCCCGTTCTGTGGGCTTCTTTTTCACCCAATCATTTGTTTAGCTGAGTTTCTGGAGGCCCTACTTGTCCATTGTAGTCCTCAATTTCTAGGAAGTCCTTTCCTACAACTATGTTCTATAGGGTACTGACTCTTAATTTCTTATAGCAGTTTCTGTGTTTTGGATTTCACATTTAAGGTCTATGATCCATTTATAGTTTTGTGCAAGGTAATAGATATAGGTCTACTTTCATTCTTCTATATGTATACATATTTTTCTGAGAACCATTTGATGAAGATGCTGTTTTTTTCCTCTAGCATATATGTTTAAACACACACACACACACACACACACACACACACACACACACACACACATATGAATAGTTTAAGAAGGAATTAGTATAGATCTTTGAAAGTCTGGTAATATTCTGACCCTGAATTCTTTTTAGTTGGAAGGCCTTTTATTATTATTTCAATCTCCACATTTGTTATGAGTATATTTAAGTTGTTTACCTTTTCTTGTATTAATTTTGGTGGCTTGGCTAAAACTAGAAACTCACTGATTTTTTTCTTTGAGGTTTTCAACTTAATGGAGTATGTTTTTAAAGTATTTCCTTATAGTCTCAATTTCTTTCTTGTCCATTGTACTACTTCCCTGTTCATTTCTGATTCTGGTAATTTGGGTCCTCTTTTTCTTTCTTTTGAATAGTTGGGCCAAGGATCTGTCAATTTTGTTTCTTGTCAAAGAACCAGCTCTTTGATTTTTAAAAATTATTTTTTGTTTTCCTTGTCTCTGTTTCACTAATTTCTACTTTTATTTTTTTTATTATTTTTTATGTAGACTGGATTGAATTATGTTTATTCTTGCCTTTCCAAAGTGTTGAGTTGCATCTATAAGTCATTTATTTTTGCTCTGATTTTTTTTAATGTGTCTCAGAGGATTTGGGGATGTGTATATTTACTTTCATTTAGTTCTAGAAAATGTTTATCCATAATTTATTCTTTGACCCATTCACCATTCAGTAATAGATTCCTTAATATCCATGAGCTTAAATATTTAATCAAGATTTTTTTGTTGTCAATTTTAAGTTTCAATACATTATTGCCCAGTAGAATACAGAGTTGTTTCAATCTGATTTGTAAAGATGTGTTTGTGACCTCAGATTGTGGTCTATTTAAGAGAATATTTGTGAGCAGCTAAGCAGAAGGTATATTACTTGATGTTTGGGTGGAATATTCTCTACATATCTATTAAGTCCACTTGATGTATGATGTCATTTAATCTTGACATTTCTCTGCTTATTTATTGGTACACTCATGTGTAATATAGTAATGCCTTCTTGGTTAACTGATACCTTGCTTAGAATGAAAGGTCCTGCTTCCTCTTTTCTGATTAGTTTTAGTTTGAAGTCAGTTTTGTCAGGTATTTGAATAGTGGCACCTGCTCTCTTCCTAGTCCCATTTGATTGGAATAAGTTTGTTCATCTTTTTAAGTCTAAGGAAGTGCCTATCTTTAAAGGTAAGATGTGCTGCTGGGAAAAGACAGATTTGTTTCTTGACCCATTCAGCCAGTCTGTGTCTTCTGACTGGAGAATTGAGGCGATTGATGTTTAAAGTTATTATTGAGAGGTGTATGTTGAATGCAGTCATTGTTGATTTTTGAGGGTGTTGTATACTCAGTGGTACTTGGTGCTTTAGTAATTTTAGCTTCATATTTATTTTTAAATTTTGTCTATGCTCATTCCTCTCTTCATCCCAACATAGACAAGGAAAAGGGAGTAATATGGATTCATGGTAAAATAGTGATGCCTAAACAGAAGTTAGAAAGTACAGACTACCCTCAGGAAAACTAATCAACAACTAAATGTATTAAGGATAATGGGATTCAAGTTTATCACTAGGAAAGGAAACCATAACAAAGATGAATATGTTTTTAAAATGCTGTTTATATTGTGGAAAGTTTTTTTTTCTCCTTCAATTATGGCAGATATTTTTTCTGGGTATATTTGGATGTTGATTATTCTGGTCATTTAGTACTTGGAATGCTTTGGTCCAGGCTCTTCTGGTTTTCAAAACTCCCATTGAGAATCATCTATTATTCTGAAGGGTTTTCTTCTATATGTGACTTTTGGTTTTTCCTTTGCAGTTTTCAATACTTTTCCTATGATGTGCCATGGGGTTTTCTTGTCTGGTCTTTTCTATTTGGTGTTCTATGTGCTTCTTGCATGTGGATGGGTATGTCTTTCCTTAGTGTGGTGATTTGAAAAACAATGGCCCCCCATAGGGAGTGGCAATATTAGGAGGTGTGGCCTTGTTGGAGGAGTTGTGTCAATGTGTGGCTGGGCTTTGAGGTTTCCTTTGCTCAAGCTACACTCAATGTGAAACACAATTGCTTCTGTTGCCTGCAGTTCAAGATGTAGAACGCTCAGGCTCTTCTCCAGCACCACATCTGCCTATATGCCCACATGTCCTGCCATGATGATAAGGGACTAAACCTCTGAAACTGTAAGCCACCCCCTGTAGCATGAATCTTAAAAGGTCTTATTAAATAAAAAAAAACACAGAGCCAGAAATTTGGGTTAAAGCCTTAGAGAGATCAGGGAAATACAGAAAGCCAACAGCTAACCTCACCTCACCAACTCTGCAGCTTCCAAAGAGAATGACTTCCTGTCTACCCAGGCTTATACGCCTTGCTTTTCTGCCCTCTTATTGGCTCTTAGCCCAGTTACCTCACTTCCTCTTCCTACACAGCTCTGTCACTGTCTATCTGTCTGTACAGACTTCCAAGTCTCTATGGTTGGTACTGGGATTAAAGGCGTGTGTCACCACACTTGGCTCTGTTCCCTAGTGTGGCCTTGAACACACAGAGATCCTGTCTGCTAAGGGATTAAGGGCGTGTGCTGCCTGACTTCTTTGTTTACTTAAAATGGCTCGCCTTTTCCCCCTGATCTCCAGGCAAGCTTTATTTATTAACACACGAATAAAATACCACCACAACCCCCAGTTAAATGTTTTCCTTTATAATAGTTGTCGTCATCATAGTGCCTCTTTACTGCAATAGAAACCCTAACTAAGATACTTAGTTCCGGGAAGTGTTATGATTTTGTCGAAGACCTTGTCTATGCTATAGACTTGGGATCCTTCTCACTCATCCATACCTACAAATCTACAGTTTGGTCTTTTCACAGTGCCCCACATTCCCTATATATTCCTGTGCCTCAATTTTCGTTTTTCATATTCCTCACTGATTTGTTCTAGATCAGTGGTTCTCAACCTTCCTAATGCTGTTGTGACCCTTTAATCGAGTTCCTCATATTGTGGTGACCCCAACCATAAAATTATTTTTGTTGCTACTTCATAATTGTAATTTTGCTACTGTTATGAATCATAATGTAAATATTTGGAGACAGAGGTTTGCCAAAGAGGTCATGACCCACAGGTTGAGAACTGCTGGTCTAGATCCTCTATTCTTTGAGTGCTGATATTCTGTCTTCTACTAGATTCATTCTACTGGTAGTAAGTTATTCTTCTGAGTTTTCTAGTTGGGTAATTGGATTTTTTAATTCCATTTTCATTTCAGCTTGTTATCTTTAATGTTTCTCTTTATTGAATTTTATTTACAAGTCCTCAATTATCTTTGTCATTTCCATTGGTCTTATATTTGTTTTCTTGGATATCATGAGTAGGTCTTTAAGGTCTTTTTCTTTAATTTACTGAGTTGTTTGAAGTTTATGATTGTTCATTTAAATTCTCTGTTCTGGGGTTCATCTAGGTAATTATCACTGCTAGATATTTCTATAGGGCTGGCAGATTTGGGGGTGGTAGTATTTCCTTGCTCTTTTGTATTTTTTTATAGCTTATTTTGTATTTTTAATAGCTTTTATAGCTTATTTTGCTGTTATTATTGTTACTTCTGTGGCTTATAGAGACAGAGGAAGTTAGGGCAGAAACCAGGATGTGCTATTCAATTTGGGCTTAAAGATTGGATATGGCTTATGCAGAATGAAGTTAGGTGGATGCAGGACACTGGGCTATGTGTCCTGGCCCAAGTCTGTAGACTGGTAATAGATCTTGGTGTTTGCCTGGGTGAGTGAAGAAGAGGATCAGTCACTCACCTGCTAGAACCTGGAGAAGTATATGTAAGATCTGGCTGGGTGGAAATGTTGGTTGTTTTGTAGGAGCAGTCAACCTGTAGGTTGAGGGCAGTCAGAGAAGCTTCTGGCAGAAGCCTAGGGGTTGGTATCAGAGTTGGCAGAGCTAGCCAGACTAGTCCAAAATAATCCATCTGAAACCCAGATTAGCAATGGCATTTCAGGGAGTGTGTGGATGGGAGAATCAGGTTGACTCACCTGACAAAGGCTGTTCATGATCTGACTGGCTACAGAACTTGTATATGGTGTGGGAAACATCTGAATGTTGATAACAGATGCAGTGAGGCTTGTATTAGCCTAGATATTGGTAGAAGTATAAGTAGGGGTGGTTAGACAAGGGTGGTACAAGGGATGTGGGTTCTGGGCTAGAACTAGGGGGATGTCTCAGGAGGGTACATGGAGGGGAGAATCAGGAGGACTCACATGGCTAGAGTTTGGAGAGGTATTAGTACTTCTGAATGTCCAGAATGTTTCATCAGTCCTAAGGGTATAATGAGAGTTAAGTACCAACTTCAAATCCATACTAAGAACTGTATAATACTTTCCCCATTCTGGGTATTTATTTGTTGTTCTTGACTTTCACCATTCTGGACACATTTTTACATACTTATGCTTTTTCTTCTTAATAACAGAATACAATTTGCTTATGAACAGCAGAAAACAGTACACTAGAATAAGTGAGTTCCATCCGAAGACATTATGTTTTCCTTATTTTTCTCAGGTATATTTTATTTGATATACATAGATATATGACTTATTTGTCTTTCCTTTATATATCATCCGTTTGTCAGTACAATTTAGTTGAAAAACTTTTCCCTTGCAGAATCCACCTATCATAAGATAATTTTCACACTTTATCTATTTTCTGCAATTGTGATTGGAGTATTCATTTCCATAAATCCTGTTTGCCAGCTCATGTATCTCACTGATCATCTCTGGATATTCTTACTGTTTTACCAAACCAGAATTAAATTCTGTTTTATTTATGTCTATTGGAAAATAATTATATGTAATAAATATTGGTCTTCTTAACCAAAGTTCTAGTGCTTCTTCTTTTGTATATTCCATAGATTAAACAATAAACAATAGTTTCCCGAGTTTGATACCACCTATAACAGGGACACAAGCAATGTATCACTAAGGTTTTTTTGTTTCTGGTATTAGACCAGAAGGAGGACATTCACTTGTATTTTTCAATCTATAAATAGTTCTTTATATATATCAAGTATATACTTGATTTGTAAAACAGTTTCTTGTGAGAAATGGATATAGCATGTTTGTTCAATTAAATTAGATGATCATGATTTTTAGGTTACTATTTCACGTGTTATAAAACCATTATTCTAATGAGTCAGCATTCTCTGTTAATCTTTGGTTACTGTGGTAGTTTGAATGAGATGGACCCCCACTGGCTCAAAGATTTGGTCACTATTTCAAATGATTAGGAAGTGTGGCCTTGTTAGAGGAAGAGTGTCACTGATGTTGGGCTTTGAGGGTTCAAAAGCCTATGCCAAGCCCAGAGTCTCTCTCTTCCTACTGCCTGCGGATCCAAATGTAGAACTCTCAGCTACCTCTCCAGCACCATGTCTTCTTGCATGCCACCATGCTTCCCACCATGATGATAATAGACTAGACCTCTGAAACTGTAAGCAAGGCTCAATGAAATGTTTTCTTTTATAAGAGCTGCCATGGTCATGGTGTCTCTTCACAGCAATAGAACACTGACTAAGACAGTTACTTAGTTTTTCTTTTTTTTTTTTAATTTATTTATCTTTATTTTATGTGCATTAGTGTATGCATGTATGTCTGTGTGAGGGTGTTAGATCTTAGAGTTACAGACAGTTGTTAGCTGCCATGTGGGTGCTGGGAATTGAACCCGGGTCCTCTGGTAGAGTAGTCGGTGCTCTTAACCACTGAGCCATCTCTCCAGCCCCTAGTTTTTCTTTTTATTACTAGTTTCTAGCTATTAGCAATAAGACACAGGTCTGTGAATCTCAGTCGTGGGGTATTCTCTTAGAAAAGGGGAGAAAGAGACTGGGAGTCAGTATTTATTAGGCAACCTGCCAGTGGCCATGTCAGAGGAGCAGCAGGTGGCCATTGACTTCAGGGTGTCAGCCCACCAGGAGGAAAATCCCTGATGGGTGAATCTCAGATACACAAGGACCTGAGACTACAGACCCCAGAGTGTCTTTTGTTGTCCTGTGCCTTTACATGCTTGCACCTGCCATCTTCCTCTGGTATCTGGCATGGTGTGAATGGGTATGGGGAGATCCCCACTGCTTGTAATGTGGTGTGTTTATTTCATGAAAACATCCCATTCTACTGGGCATTTTTACCCATTTATTATGAAGATGATTTCTTCCTAAATTGTACTGTCTAATTAATAATAATAATGTTAGTTTATACAGAGTGTTTTTTTTTATTATTTTCAAGACAGGGTTTCTCTGTGTAGCCTTGCACCTTTCCTGGAACTCGCTTTGGAGACCAGGCTGGCCTCGAACTCACAGAGATCCACCTGCCTCTGCCTCCTGAGTGCTGGGATTAAAGGCGTGTGCCACCACCACCCGGCACAGAGTTTTGAAGAATAAAAATAAATACAAAAAATGGCATACAGCTAGGGCCTATGAGTCTCACCTAAGGAGCTGCATAGATTTCAGTTCAGGATAATGATTAAGGAAAACAATTGAGCCCCCACGAGCCAGGATGGATGTTATTCTTTTAAGGCTGAACAATGCAGTTACAGGTTTGGATGTGCATCATTAGCTGAAACAAAGCCTTAAAATAACCTCAGGTTGGATCAGATGTTTTGATAATAGCTTTGAAATGAAAAACTCCAGAAAATAATCCAAAGGTCACAAGGACACACAGCTGAAATATAGATTTATTAGGTTAGGGTCAAAAATACAAAGCAGCCCAACTGTTGCTACCTGATGTACTTTCCTTGTTAGGTTTGGTTGGTGGTCAAAAGTGACAATTAATTCCCTGTGCCCATTTTTGCCCTTATCTCCTGATACAAAAAACTACAGATGAGTGGGTATATATCCCAAAGAGCTGATCAATTCTTTTTCATATATAAAAGTTTAAGTTTCTCATTCCTTATAAGATTACCTTTCAAGGCAAGTAATAAAGTAACTGGCCCTTTCTTTGTAATTGCAAAACTGCAGCCTGCCAGTAAAAGATCTGACTGAGAAAAATATCTTGCTTGCCTACATGGTTAAGCTATAACAAGTTGCATGGGTATGAATGTATGGGGGTTCTAGGGATACTTTTTTTCACCTGTAATATGTGAAATGTTTAATCATGTAAGGGATATGGATAACATGCTGGGTTTTTTTTTTTACTGTTTGTTTTGTATTCATTGTAATCATTCACTTGAAAAACAACATAACCACACTGTAATTTTTCTATTGCTTGAAATATTTTGCTGGGGTATATAAGCTGTAAGAAAAAGAATAAAAATAAAGTTAAAATGGGTTAGAATAAGAATTAGAAGGAAAACATCAAGAATGAGAGAGTTAAAATGAGTTAGAAGAAAAACAAGAATGAGAGAGATAAAATGATTTAGAAGGAAAACAACAGGAATGAAGGAGTTAGAATACCAAGAATAAGAGAAGGAAATCACCAGGAAAATAAAGAATACAGAATGCAAATGAATAAAGGTCTAAAGGAAAGCATCAAGAGAGTGTGTGTCTTTTTCCCTAACTCCCTCAGATAGAAAAGTCTAGTATGCACTAACCCTGTGGATTTCTCTTCGAGCCCTGTGCTGCTGGAGGCTAGCCTCCCAGACAGTGAAAGTAAGTGCTTTTGCTAGAACATTACATGAGTGCCTTCCATGCAACATTTCACTTATTGCCTTGCATTTCTCTGTACATTACCTAGTTATGTGATTATTATCTAGTAGTCTGATTCATATTAGTACTTGTTACCACTATTAGTTTCAGTTCATCTATCATGTGAATCAGCAGTCTAGAATGTTTGGGATAATCCCCACATAAAGTCATCCTACATCTAGGCCTTTAAGAAAGTGTTATTTATTCATTGGAAATTTAATACATGAATAGAATATATTTCCATCACGTCTACTCATTGCTCCCATACTACAATTCCTCCTGTAACCTTTAATCTTAGTCCCACCCCTTCCCAACTTCATTTTGTCTCCTTTCTTTTAAAAAATAACCTACTAAGTCCTATTAGTACTATCTACATGATGCACGGGTGTAGGGCATCACCTATTGGAGTATGGACAAACCAGCTATGTGCAACAATGCTGAAGAAAACTAGTCTGCTCCCAGTGGCTAAGGAATCCTCAGCTAGGGATGAGGTCTTATTCCCAGCTACTTTGGAGGGTGAGATAAGAACTCCTTCAGACCAAGAGCTTGAAACCAACCTCAGCAACACAGAAATACTCTTAAGACCTCAACTCAAAAGAGAAAAAAATCTCTCTCTCACACACACAGAGTTTACTGAAACCACTGTCTTCTCTTACCCCAGAAGCTTCACGCTGGTCCATTTAGGAACACTCTCTTCTCTGGCTAGCAATTAGAAACTGAGATGTATTCCTGATACCTTTTACTTCAACATTCACCTAGCTTACTTTATTAATTTACATCCATCCATTTCATATCTATTCCACAGACAGCTACAATATCCATTCAATCATAGCTGAATGGTTTTCTTTTATAGTAGGTTCATTTAACTTGTCATTCTGATTCTGCTAAATATTTGTTATCTAAGCCTTCCATTTTAGTATTCATATTTTTCTCTCTCACATTGCTATATATACAACTGTCACTGTCACAAACCAATGTTGCAGCTTGTGCTTTTATGGATATATGGGCCATTTAATTTCTACCAATTGAGACTGAAAATTTATGCTTAAAAATACTTATCAATTACAACTCAGTTTAAAAATTAGTAAGAATTTTCATGACTATGCATGAAAAAAGAAATGTGCATTTCTACTTCTTTCCTCTACCTTTTTCTCTTTGTCCTTGCTTAGTTTATTTTTTTTCATTTTTCTTTATTAAGAAATTTTCTACTCACTCCACATACTATCCACAGATTTCCCCCCTCCTCTCTCCTCCCACCCCCAGCCCTCTTTCCCAAGCTACCCCACATCCCCACATCCCCCAAATCGAGGTCTCCCATGGGGAGCCAGCAGAACCCAGCACACTGACTTGACTAGGCAGGTCCAAGCCCCTTCCCACTGCACCAAGGCTGTGCAAGGCGTCACACCACAGGCACCAGGCTCCAGAAGCCTGCCCATAGACCAGGGACAGATCCTGGTCCCTTTGCCTAGGTACCCCCCAAACAGTTCGAGCCAAACAACCATCTTCCATATCCAGAGGGCCTGGTCCAGTCCCATGGGGGCTCCACAGCCACCAGTCCACAGTTCATGGGCTTCCACTAGTGTGGCCGGTCGTCTCTGCACGTCCTCCCACCATGATCTCCAAGTCCCTCGCCTGCAGCATCTCTCCTCTCTCTCATCAATTGGATTCCCGGAGCTCAGCCTGGTGCTTGGCTGTGGAACTCTGCATCTGCCTCCATCAGTCACTGGACAAAGGCTCTATGATGACACCTAGGTTATTTGCTAGACCGGTCACCAGAGTTGACCAGTCCAGGCACCCTCTGGACCACTGCCAGCAGATCAAGCTGGGGTCAACCTTGTAGATTCCTGAGAGCTTCCCCAGCACCCTGCCTCTTCCTATTCCCATGATGTCCTCATCTATCACGGTATTTTCCTCCCTGCCCTCCCATTCTGTCCTTGTTCCGACTTGACCCTCCCATTTCCCTATGTTCTCACCCCCCACTCCTCGCCCTCTGCCACCCCACCACACCCAGTCCACTCATGTAGATCTCATCCACTTCTCCTTCACAGGGTCATCCATGTGTCCCTCCTAGGATCTTTTCCTGTTAGCTAGCCTTTCTGGAGTTGTGGGTTGCAGTCTGGCCATCCCTTCCCTCACATCTAGCATCCACTTATGAGTGAGTACATACTATGTTTGTCCTTCTGAGTCTGGGTTACCTCACTCAAGATGATATTTTCTAGTTCCATCCATTTGCCTGCAAATTTCATGATATCATTGTTTTTTAATGCTGAGTAGTACTCCACTGTGTATATGTGCCATATTTTCTTTATCCATTCTTTAGTTGAGGGGCATCTAGGTTGTTTCCAGGTTCTTGCTATTACAAATAATGCTGATACGAACATAGTTGAGCATGTGTCCTTGAGGTAAGATTGAGCATACCTTGGGTATATGCCCGAGTGGTATAACTGGGTATTGAGGAAGACTTATTCCCAATTTTCTGAGAAACCGCCATACTGATTTCCAAAGTAGCTGTCCAAGTTTGCACTCCCACCAACAGTGGAGGAGTGTTCCTCTTGCTCCACATCCTCTCCAACATAAGCTGTCTTCAGTGTTTTTGATCTTAGCCATTCTGACAGGTGTAAGATGGTATCTCAGAGTTGTTTTGATTTGCATTTCCCTGATGACTAAGGATGTTGAGCAATTCCTTAAATGCCTTTCAGCTATTTGAGATTCTTCTTTTGAGAATTCTGTTAAGCTCTGTGGCCCACTTTTTAATTGGATTGTTCAGTATTTTGATGCCTACCTTTTTGAGTTCTTTATATATTTTTGAGATCAGCCCTCTGTCAGATGTGGGGTTGGTGAAGATCTTTTCCCATTCTGTAGGCTGTTGTTTGGTCTTATTGACTGTGTCCTTTGCTCTTCAAAAGCTTCTCAGTTTCAGGAGGTCCCATTTATTAATTGCTGCTCTCAGTGTCTGTGCTACTGGTGTTATATTTAGGAAGTGGTCTCCTGTGCCAATGCATTCCAGACTACTTCCTACTTTCTCTTCTATGAAGTTCACAGATTTATGTTGAAGTCTTTGATCCACTTGGACTTGAGTTTTGTGCATGGCAACAGATATGGATCTATTTGCAATCTTCTGCATACTGACATCCAGTTATGCCAGCATCATTTGTTGAAGATGCTTTCTTTTTTCCATTGTACAGTTTTGGCTTCTTTGTCGAAAAATCATATGTTCATAGGTGTGTGGATTAATGTCAGGATCCTCAATTTGATTCCATTGGTCCACGTGTCGGTTTTTATGCCAGTACCAAGCTGTTTTTATTACTATAGCTCTATAGTACAGCTTGAGGTCAGTGATCATGATGCCTCCAGAGGTTGCTTTATTATACAGGATTCTTTTAGCTATCCTAGGTTTTTTGTTTTTCCATATAAAGTTAAGTATTCTTTCCACCTAGCTTCTTTATAATGTATATTCACTTGTCTTCTAATATTCTAGTAAGTTAGCTTTCCCGCCCATAATTCATTACTTACTGCCAGGTTTTTAAAAAGTCTGTTTACTAAACTCAGATTCATTTTGACAAATATAGATAAATTCTCAGTTTGGGGAACTATGATTATCCTTAAAATCCACATCTATATAAGAGAAGCAAATTACTAAATAAGAATTCTTGGGTCATTTTTACCACATTGAAATGTTTTATGAGAGACATGAAACCTTAAAATATACTGGTGAGATATCAAGAGTATTATTTTTCTAATTCAAAAATCAGTTATATCTAGGTTTAGGTGTTCAAAAATTTCTTTTTTTCACTAAGAATATTCTCATTTCTAAAGTTCATTACAGAATTCATATGCCTCCCCAATGAGGAAGCACTCTGCACACTTAACAGATTAATAAAGGAAAACACTCTTTAATAATAGTATACAACTGGTTCTGGCTAATAAACAAAGGGGAACCAGTCTCAAACAGAAAATCCTACCAGCTTATATAGATCTTAGGGTTACTGTCATTTCACAAACACTGTCATCCATAAAGCTTCTACAGGTTCTGGCCTCAGGCTACACTCTGAACAATTTGAGACAGGAAACTGTCAAGTCTAGCCCCTTGATCTCATGGTAGGTTTTCACAGCAATGATACTACCAGAATTATTTTTTGTAAGTACAGCAGTGTTCTTTTCAAATAGTTGTTACCTACGGTCATCCTGCATGCCTGGCAGAACTATACTTTTCCTGGTAAAAGCACAGAGAACTTAATGCAGGTCAGGATTTAATGACAGCTGTGACTGCAAAGCCTTCTTGAGCTGCCCTTTATAGGCATGTTCTTTTATACAAGGATGGGCCTAATACAGCAGTTTTCAACCTGTGGGTCACAACCCCTTTGTGGTCACATATCATATATTCTGCATATTAGATATTTACATTAAGATTCATAAAAGTAGCAAATTTACAGTTATAAAGAAGCAATGAAATAATTTTATGGTTTGGGGTCACCATAAATGAGGAACTGTAAAAAGGGATCACATGGGGGTGGGGTAGAGAATAGGGGGCAGTAGTCAGGGATGGTGGGAGAAGGAGGAGGCGGCGAATCACTTATAAATGGCGCCCAAGCAGGACCCGAAGCCCAAATTCCAGGAGGGCGAGCAAGTGCTGTGCTTTTATGGGCCTCTTTTCTATGAAGCAAAGTGTGTAAAGGTTGCCATAAAGGACAAACAAGTGAAATACTGTATCCATTACAGTGGTTGGAATAAAAATTGGGATGAATGGTACAGAAAGCAGAGTACTAAAATACATGGACACCAATTTGCAGAAACAGCGAGAGCTTCAAAAGGCCAATCAGGAACAATATGCAGAGGGCAAGAGGAGAGGAGCTGCTCCAGGAAAGAAGACATCTGGTCTGCAACAGAAAAATGTTGAAGTGAAAACAAAAAAGAACAAGCAGAGAACATCTGGAAATGGAGATGGTGGCATTACCAGTGAGACACCTCAGCCTCCTAGTGAAAGACCCTAACCCTTCAGGCTTACACCCCCAAGCCTCAGGAAATGAGAAACTTCAAGGACCAGAAAATTAAAAACTAAAAATCTAGTTCCCAAGGCAAGCTGACCACCCCTGCAACAATATAACAATGTAAAGAGATTTCTGTTAAGAGATGTGCTCAACTGTGACTGGGATAGTTTGCAAATGTTCCAGGAAGGACCACTGTGACCTTTGTGTAGGCTCCACTCCCCCTATACCCCCCTTGAGGTTGACATAACTGTACCCATTGTACCCACTCTGTGATTACTCTATGATTGTATGGGAATTGTAATCTTGTGACTTTGGTGGGTTTTTCCTTTAAAAGCACCTATGAACTATGGTGTGGTGCGACTCTTGCTCTTTGAACAGAGTCTGCCCGACTGTATACAGCCGTAATAAAAACTTCTTGCTATTGCATCAACTGGACTGCAGTCTGGGTTCTTGGGGCGCCCACTCAGGACCCTAAACTTTGGGGTCCAACACTAGGAAGAAAAGAGCCCAGGTAGATCCTACAGTTGAAAATGAAGAAACATTCATGAACAGAGTTGAAGTTAAAGTAAAGATTCCTGAGGAGCTGAAACCATGGCTTGTGGATGACTGGGACTTGATTACCAGACAAAAGCAGCATTTTTATCTTCCTGCCAAGAAGAATGTGGATTCCATTTTGGAGGATTATGCAAATTATAAGAAATCACGAGGAAATACAGATAATAAGGAGTATGCTGTTAATGAGGTTGTAGCAGGGATAAAGGAATACTTCAATGTAATGCTGGGCACTCAGCTACTCTACAAATTTGAGAGACCACAGCATGCTGAAATTCTTGCAGATCACCCTGATGCACCCATGTCCCAGGTGTATAGAGCACCACATTTACTGAGATTATTTGTGCGAGGAGCAATGTTGGCCTATACACCTCTAGATGAGAAAAGCCTTGCTTTATTACTGAACTATCTACATGATTTCCTCAAGTACCTGGCGA
>CABHPQ010155147.1:12598-48111 GCA_902168405.1 Peromyscus aztecus
ACACACACACACACACACACACACACACACACACACACACACACACACACAAGAGTGAACCAAGGAATGAAAATTCAGTTTGTGTAGATAGGGCTTTGGACAATTTGAATGGGGAGACTAGGTTTTTCCTGAAGAGGCTTTCTCCTGCTGGCCTGCAGAAAGCAAGGAAGCACACAAGCAAGCCTGAGTTATATTCTTTCTCTTTCTTTCTTCCTTTCTTCCTTCCTTCCTTCCTTCCTTCCTTTCTTTCTTTCTTTCAAGATTTATATATTTATTATGTATGCAATGTTCTGTCTGCATGTATCCCTGCAGGCCAGAAGAGGGCACCAGATCTCATTACAGATGGTTGTGAGCCACCATGTGGTTGCTGGGAATTGAACTCAAGACCTTTGGAAGAGCAAGCAGTGCTCTTAACCTCTGAGCCATCTCTCCAGCCCTATATTCCTTTTCTTGATTGATGATTTCTTGATTGATGCAGGAAGACCCAGTTCATTGTGGGAGGTGCCACCCCTGGGCTGCTGGTACTAGGTGCTATAAGAAAGCAGGCTAAACAAGCCATGATGAGCAAGCCAGTCAGCAGCACTCCTCCTTGGCTTCTGCTCTAGCTCCTGGCTCCAGTTCCTGCCCTGCCTGAGTTCCTGCCCTAACTTCCCTCAGTGATGGACTGTTACCTGGAAATGTAAGAGAAAAAAAAACCCTTTCCTCTCCCAAGTTGCATTTATTTTGATCATAGTGTTTTATCACAGCAATAGAGAACCTAAGACACATGGTTATCAATTTCTGCGTAATTTTTTTCTTGAAATTAAATTTTCAAGAAACACAAGTTTCAAGAAATTTGCTGTTTTTAAGACATTGCTTGATATTTAACTACCTTTTCTTACTTTCTTTCTTTGCTTTCTCCTCCTCCTCCACCTCCTCTTCCTCCTTCTCCTCCTCTTCCTCTCCTACTTCTTTAGTTTTTCTTTTTACCAAGACAAAATTTCTCTTATAACCTTGACTATCCCTGGAAATAGGTTTGTAGACCAGGGTAGACTCAAATTCAGAGATCTGCCTAATTCTGCCTCCCAAGTGCTGGAATTAAAGGTGTGTGCTACCACTCCCTGCTTAACCATCTTCACCATCTTTATCAAGTTGACATCTGTGTGGTGTCTCATAGATGTCCTTGTTGAAAATGTGGAAGTGTAGTAAATGATAAATAATAACATAGCAAATTTGAACATTTGTAAACATGGTATTTGTTCCAATGTTAATCATATAAAAGCTATTCAAAATTGCGGCTTCAGTATTTTAAGATCTATTTTAATTATTTTAATTATGTGTGTGTGTGTGTGTGTATGTGTGTGTGTGTGTGTGTGTGTGTGTGTGTGTGTGTGTGTATCAGAGAGCAAGTAGGTGCTCACACAGGCCAGAGGCATTGGATTTCCCTGGAGCTGGGTTTACTGATGGTTGTGAACTGCCCTGTATCAGTATTGGGAATTGAAACTACATTCTCTGCAAGAGTAGCAAGTATCTGAACTGCTAAGCTGTCTCTTCAGCCCCAGAAGTTGTAGTTTTAATTGGTTAGAAGCATTTAAGACTTTAGACACGTAAGCTTATAATGAATAGCTTCAGTTTCACATAGATAATTTCATAGACATCATCCAAGTTCAGGTTTTTCAAAATTCATCATTTATAAAAAGAAAAAATACATTTTGGTCTTCAAGACATGAAATATTAATGGGAGTCTACTTCAGACATGACCTATGATGAATTCATTAACAAGTCAGAGGGAGCGGCCAGGGATGCTCAGGTATTTGGAAGTGTGTTTGTTTACTTTGCAATGATTCATTGAGCTACACAATGTGGCTTCTTCACTTTTCTCAAGAAAGCTTGTTACTTTAATTGAGTCATTTCAGCATTTCATCTTGTTGAGGTTTAGTAACATATGCCAGACTAGCTCTATTAGAAAGTGTAATAAAATAGCATATTTAATGTGATCTATTGCACTGTATGAAATCTTAGAGAACTAATAAAATACACTAATAAGATAAAATGATGTGTTAGAAAAACACATAATTGGATGGCAAAGAAAGGAAACTTTTGAAGGCTGTACACCAGTATCTTCCTAGTGGTTAATGAAGTGTTACAGTATCTAACTGAAGCTGTGTTAGCACTCCCTGCATGTCCTTATTTAACAGCTTCCATGTATTCAGGCATACTAAGCTACACAATGATACACAGGAACAGATTTCTGCTGATGGCATTTAGTTATCTAGAAAGGCATGCTCTTAAAATAACGCTTCAGTGAACAATCTTGACTACAAGCTGGATTACACATACATGGGATCATCAGGACAACAGCTTTCTAGAAACAGAGTTGTGGGCATGAAAGAAATGGGCATTTGCAACTTGGACCACTATGGTGCTCTATAGCCATGGCCCTCCACGGGGATTTTCCCCAACACATTCCTCCAGAAGCTACGTATAAGAGTAGCCACTTCCACACCCTTCTCAACGGAATTTGTACTTGTTCCTACCCTCCCCCACAAAACTTGCTCAGACATTTTGCTGCTCCTTTGAATATACTTCCCATTTCTTTTTGTTATACGATTTTCAAATTAATTAGGAAAGAAAATCAAACCACAGTACTGTCGTTGTAAAAGAAAAATGTTAGAAGGTGCATGAGTCTTTCAGGGGCTGAGCTACTGTTGAGAACATCACGAATCAGGGATGATTTCCTATGTCTAGGTTTTTAAGAGTGACAATCAAATGCTCGTGGAAAGCAGAGGGAGACCGATGCAATCCCACTTACTGACAGGTGCCATTGTCAAGAGTCATGTTCACCATGTGAGGTGTTTAGGAGTATGAAACACTTTGGTTAGGTGCTAAGGGATAGGCCTATTTGGTATGCCCCAAAGAGCCACACTTCAGTGATTCCCATTCTACTGACTTTGGACTAGTTTAGTCCAGAGATTATGTTTCCAGAGGGGGCTGGAGAGATGGTGTAGCGGTTAAGAGCACTATCTGCTCTTCCAGAGGTCCTGGGTTCAGGTTCAATTCCCAGCACCCATATGGCAGCTCACACACAACTGTCTGTAACTCCAGTTCCGGGGTACCCGACACCCACATACAGCAAAACACCAATGCACATAAAATAAATCAATAAATCTTAAAAACAAAACAAAACAGTACTTTGGGGCCAGAGAGGTGGCTAACAGCTACAAGCACTTGGAGAGGACCCAGGTTCAGTTCCTAACACCCACATGGCAGCTAACAATCATGTAAGTCCAGTTCCCAGGGATCATATGCCCTCTTCTGACATCCATGGGTACTGCAGGCATGTGATGCACAGACAGACATGCTGACAAAATGCCATAAATGTAAAACAATCTTTTTCTTTTACATTTTTTAATTGAAAATAAATTCTTCTTTTATATAATACATCCCAACCACAATTTCCCCTCCCTCCACTCCTCTCAGCTACCCTCCCCACCTCCCCTCTTCCCCACATCCACTCCTGTTTCCTCTTCAGAAAAGAGCAGGCCTCCAAGAGATGACTGCCACACAGAACAAAACAAGATTACAGTAAGACAAATCAAAATATCTCACATCAAGGCTGGACAAGGCAACCTAATAGGCAGAAAAGAGTCCCGAGAGCAGGCAAAAGAGTAAGACAAAGATACATCCACTCCCACGCTCAGGAGTCCCACAAAAACACCAAGCTAACAGCCATAACATATATGCGGAGGACCTGATGCAAACTCATGCAGGCCTCATGCTTGCTGCTTCAGTCTGTGAGCCCAGGTGAGCCCTGCTTAGTTATTTGGTGGGCCAGGTTCTTCTGGTGTCCTCCATCCCTTGACTCCAATCTACAATCTGCCTCCCCTTCTTCAGTGGGGTTCCTCAATCTCCTAGGGACCCAGTGGAGACTTCCAATTTAGACTCTCTCTCTGCATAATGTCTGCTGTGGGTCTCTGTACCCACACCCATCTGCTCCCAGAGGAAGCCTCTGTGGTGACTACTGGACAAGACATTGATCATCTATGAATATAGCGAACATTATTAAGAAAAATGTCTTTTTTTTTTCTTTGCCAGTCCTGGTTGGTTCTACCCTAGGTCTCTGGGTTATCTAGTCTCTGGTTCCTGGGCATTCAGGCAGTATAGTGCATGGGCTCCCCCTTGTGGCATGGGCCTCAAGTTAAACCAAACATTGGTTGGCGGCTCCCTCAAGTTCTGCACTACCATTTGCCCCAGCACATCTGACAGACAGAACAGAATGAAGGTCCAGGGTTTTGTGGCTAGATTGATGTCCATGTTTCTCTTTCTGCAGCCTGCAGAGTATCTTCTCATGCCAAAGAGACTAGAACATAGAGGTGAAGTATCCATGCAATCACCCACTAGGCTTCTCTACGTTCAATGAGGTGTGCGGATGTTGTCCTCAGCAATGGGGCCACACTGTCAGTTTTAGGAGAGTAACCTTCTCCTCTGGCATCAGCCTGAGTTGTTTAGAAAACTCCATGGGGATCCCTTTGTCAGAAGCCCACCAGTAACCCAATCCCACCACTGGAAGCCTTGCTTGGCTACAAAAGATAGCCAGTCCAGACTCTGTATCCTTTTTACTACGTGTCCTCACTAGGATCACACTCATAGATTCCAGAAAGTTTCCACTGAGCTAGGTTTGTTTCCACACTACAACCTACAATGCTCTTGCCATCCCAGCTGTCTCTTCCCACACTCTCCCCTTTCATCCCTTCCCCTACCACCTGATCCTTCCTGCTCCTGTCCCCATCCACCCCAGTCCACCCACAAAATTTATTCTATTTCCTCCTTTCCCTGGGAGGTTCATGTGTACCCCTAGAGCCCTCCTTTTAAAGCTAACTTTTCTGGGTCTTTGAATTGTAGTTTGATTACCATTTAATTAACAGTTAATATCCACTCAGTGGATATTAAGTGAATACATACTATATTTGTCTTTCTGGGGCTGAGCTGCCTCATTCAGAATGGTTTTTTTCTAGTTGCATCCATTTTCCTGTAAATTCCATAGTGTCATGTTTGTTTGTTTGTTTCTTAAACATTGAATAATACTCCATTGTATACATGTACCACATTTTCTTTATCCATTATCAGTTGAGGGACATTTAGGTTGTTTCCAGTTTCTGGTTATTATGAATAAAGCCACAATGACCATCATTGAGCAAGCATCTTTGAGGTAGGATACAGTGTCCTTTGGGTATATGCTTAGAAGTGGTCTAACTGGGTCTTGAGGTAGATCAATTCCAAATTTTCTGAGGAATTGTCACATTGATTTCCATAGTGGCTGTACAAGTTTTCACTACCACCAGTAATAAAGGTGTTCCCCTTGCTCCATGTCCTCTTCAGCATGAGGTGTCACTTCTGTTAATGATCTTAGCCGTTCTGACAAGTGTAAGATGGACTCCCCAAGTAGTTTTGATTTACATTTCCGAGGGGTGAGAATGTCGAACATTTCTTTAAGTGTTTATCAGCCTTTTGAGATTCCTCTATTGAGAATTCTCTGTTGAGATCTATACCCAATTTTTAATTGGATTATTTGTCTTTTTGATATCTAATTTATTGAGTTCTTTATATATTTTGGACATTAGCCCTCCATCAGATATGGAGTTGGTAAACATCTTTTCCATTCTGTAGGCTGCTGCTTTTCCCAAATGACGGTGTTCTTTGCCTGTAGAAGCTTCTCAGTTTCATGAGGTCCCATTTATTGATTGTTAGTGCCTCCACTATCAGTGTTCTGATCAAAAAGTTGTCCTCCGTGGCAATGTGTTCAAAGCTGTTCCCCACTTTCTCTTCTATCAGGTTCAGTGTGTTTGGTCTTATTTTGAAGTCTTTGATCCATTTGGACTTGTGTTTAGCTCAGGGTGACAAATATGGGTCTATTTACATTCTTTTACATACAGATATCCAGTTTGACCAGTGCCATTTGTTGAAGATGTTTTCTTTTTTCCAATGTGTATTCCTGGATTCTTTATCAAAACTCAGATGCCCTTATGTGTGTGAATTTATATCTTGGTCTTCAATTCTATTCCATTGATCAATGTGTCCATTTTTATGCCATACCATGCAGTTTTCACTACTCTGCCTTTTTTATGACAACTTGAAATCTGGGATGGTGATACCTTCAGAATAATTTTTTTTTTTTCTGTTCAGGCTAGTTTCCATTATCCTGGCTTTTTGTTTTCCATATGAAAATGAGTATTGTTCTTTTAAGGTCTGTAAGGAACTGTGTTGGAATTTTGATGGGGATTGCATTGAATCTGTAGATTGCTTTTGGTAGGATGCCCATTTTTTGTTATGTTAATCCTACAGATCAATGAGCATGGGAGGTCTTTCCATCTTCTTCATTTTCTTTCTTCAAAGACTTGCAGTTTTTATCATAAAAGTCTTTTGCTTGTTTGTTTAGAGTTACCCCAAAGTATTTTATATTATTTGAAGCTGTTATGAAGAGTTTGTTTCCATGATTTCTTTCTTACTCTGTCTATCATTTGCATATAGGCAGGCTACTGATTTTTTTTTTAAGCTAATCTTGTATTCAGCCACTTTGCGGAAAGTGCTTATCAGCTTAGGAGCTCCCTAGTGGAATTTTTAGAATCACTTATGTATACTATTATATCAACTGCAAATAACAATAATTAAAGACAATGCTTGTTTCTCTGAACATATACCAGTGAGTCCATTTGCCAGGTGCTGATGATAGCAAGCTCTTGAGCAGATACTAGATACTCTGCTTTTTCTATGACAACAGGCTCCTTGCAGATAGAGTGAGATGATCTCAGGCAGCCAATGGTTCCTCTTCATCCCAGAAAGATAACAAAACAGTATGTTAGGAAGCTTGACAGATAGGAAAGAGTAGCATACGATGGGGGTTTTAAATTGAGTGTCTTTGTATTCTATGTGAATCTGTTACCTAATTTAAAATAATTTAAATACACAATTAGCAAAAGATTAGCAAAAGTAAAGACAAAGCTTGCAATTTTAAACTAGAAGAATATGATATTTCTGGATTCACATTTTATATTCATAGCAAGTGCTTCTTTGCTCTACAAAAGCTTTGCCAATTTAATTTTAATAATGGACTATTTGGCATGGGGAAGCTTGGGACCCAGTTAGAGAGTGTGATGAGTTTAAACTCTCTAGCTAAGAACAGTACAGATAGACCTTTGTGTTTGATTTTGGAGTCCTGCCTAATACAAGACCTCCCCTTCTCTCTCCTAAAACATTTTGGTGGAACTTACCTGTTTTGCATGTTTGATCATTACTTTTCTATATTCTTTCTGAACTAATAGTCACATTTAGTACATTACTACACTGGTCCTGTGTCACTTTAGTGCTCAAACAAGACACATTGCACTTTTGGATCAGACATAGGATGAAGTGGTAAAAATCTGATAGAATTATGATCTGAGGTGGATGTGGCCATTTACTATCCAGGCAATTTCAGATTCAATCAGCTTCTCTGAAATTTTCCTAGTATATTCATCTATAAAATGGGAGAACGAGTGGGAACCATTTGAGCCAAGACTCTCTAGAAAACAAAGAAAGCCTAAGGCCATACTGAAAGTGCTGATCTAGGAAATGAGGAGGTGAAACTCTGGCACCAGAAGAACAAAGAGCAAGGGGACACAGGACAAATGGAAACACATAGATAGACCCTCCTGGGAAAAGATTTCCTGGAATGCTAAAGGGAACCCAGAGGTGGAGTGAGTTGGTCAAGGAGAGAAAGAGTGCTGATGAGATCACTCAGTGGGCGACAGCAATAGCTGTCAAGTCTGAGGACCAGCGCCACAGTGAGTAGGAGAGAACTAACTTCCACAAGCTGTCCTTTGATCTTTTGATCTTCCTATGTGCAACATAAACACACACACACACACACACACACACACACACACACACAATGTATTTTTAACCAACATGCTTACAAAAGAGAAGGAGGAATATACTGTCTGAGCTTTGCATAGCTCTACTTTCTCAAGGTTTTGATTCAATATAATTTAATTTTGGGCATTGCATAGATGCATCTTTTGCCCTCCAGCTGCCCTGTGGAATCCCATATCCAAGTCTGTGGTACAAATGTTCATTGCTATCTTCAAGTTGCTGGAGAAGCCAGAAGTCCAGATGGGAAAAAGAAATACATTGAATTTGGGTAATATGTCAAAGTTTCAAAACAATAGGCTCAATTCCCTGAGCCCTCCTACATATGGCCCTTAAATTACAATGAAATTCAAATTATCTTCTAATTTGAAGATATTTTAATTCAAAAATACTTTTAATGAACCTAACCTAATGCGTTAGCAAGTTTTTGTGTTGCCGTTACAAAATATCTGACTAAAAAAAAAAAAAAAAAAAAAAAAACTTAAAAGAGGTCAGATTTATTTTAACTTACAATTTCAGAAGTTTCAGTTCATAATTCTTGGCTCTGTGGATTTTAGGACCCATAATGAGGCAGAACATCTAGGCAGTGGGAGCATGATGCAGAGAATATCGCTTCATGTCAGACAGGAAGCTGGGAGTGTAGAAGGTACTTAGGATTAGGTTTAACCTTCAAAGGCCTACCCCCAGTGACCATTTCCTCCATCCCCACTTCCTAAACATTTTACTACCTACCAAAATACCACCATCAGTAAGGAACCAAGCACTCAACACAAATGCTGATGGAGGACATATTATATTCAAAATGTAATACTCCACCTTGGTCTCCCAAAGCTCATGGTCATCACATAACTCAAAATTCATTTATTCCATATTCAAGAGTTCTCAAAGTCTTCAGGATTCCTACACTGTTCAAATGTCCAAATCCAATGTGTTTTCTGAGAATTGAGATCTACTTTTAGTTGTCAGTCCTGAGACAACCAAAAATAATGTTATATACATCCAAACTACAATGGCACAGAGTTAAAATCCCAATTCTAAATTGGGAGGAATAGGGGCACAGAAATGAGGGATTACTCAAAGTAAGATCCAACTTAGTAGGACAAAAATTAAACTCTAGAGCTCCAGATATCTGCCATCTGTGTCATGGGGTCAGGATTGACTCTTTGAAGGGCTTAAACAGCCCTGCTGCTATGGGTTTACTGCCTATAACTCATATGGTCTCTATTTTGGGCTGCTTTTACCTGTTGCCAATGGCTTTTCTTAGCATAGACTGTGTAGAGTCTATGGTTCCCATCAGCATTTTGTGTTTTTGAGATCCCAGAACTTCCCCTTAAGTTCTATCTGTTATGGAATATTTGTTTAACTAGGCAAAAATGCGATGCTTTTGTTTATGCTGCATTTGTTTAACTATGTAAAGATGTGTTGCTGTTTCTCCTTGCCTGCCTAAGGCACCTGATTGGTCTAATAAAAAGCTGAATGGTCAGTAACTAGGCACTAGAGGGATATGCATAGCTGGTAGGCAGAGTGAATAAGTAGGAGGAGGAATCTAGTCTCAAGAAAGAACAAGGGAGAAGTAGAAAGAAGGAGATGCCCGGGGGCAGCCGGACATGGAGGAAGCAGGAAAGTAGGAGATACAGAAGGAAAGAAAGGTAAAAAGCCCCAAGGCAAAACACAGATGAAGAGAAACAGGTTAAAATAAGTTACAAGAGCTAGTGGGACAAGCCTAAATTAAGGCCAAACATTCATAACTAATAAATAAGTCTTTGTGTCATGATTTGGGGGCTGGTGGTCTGAAAAAGCCTGCTTGCTATATCTACCAATACATTATATGGCTTCTCTAGCCCACATCACCATTTTTTCCCCAAATTTCTTTCTTAAACCAGTTTTGAATTCTTAAGAAATATATGGTCACATTTATTCATATAAAGGACCCCATTCCCAGTACCAAAATCTGTGTTAATCAAGGTTCTCTTAGAGAAACAGGAGATATATGCAAGTGTATTCTTAGTCCAAGAAGCTGAAGTCTCAGGATAAGGGAAACAAAGAATGCATTCCCTGGCTCAGTCTGACAGTGGGATTCCCAGAGAATCACTGATATGAGTCTATATTAGAAGGCTAAAGAAGGGAGTTTATTGGAGTCTCTGGTGATGGTAGTAGTGATAGACTCACTCAGAAATAATGGAGCTCACATACTTGACTGATATTCTCTTTTCTATTTTTTAATCCTACCCATACCCATGTCTGCTGGATGCTGCAACCTACATCCAAGTATGGCCTTTCTCTTTGATTCCATATTGCCTGGAAATACCTTTGGAGATACATACAGATGTGAATTTTACTATCCCCACAGGCTTTTCTCAATCTAGCCAGGCTGAATATCAAGATTGATAATAACATCTACTCTCACAGACTTGAATCTCAAATGCTTCACAAAGGCTCATGTTGTGAATGTTTATTACCCAGCTGTTAGCTCTATTTTAGGAAGCTGTAGAACATTGAGAAAATGGGGCCTACCTACAAAAATAGGTCACTAGGGGAGGATCTCCTCTCACTCTACTTCTTAGTCTGCCATTATGTAAACAGCTACCACCTCATGTTCCTGCCACCAGGAATTGAAGCTACCTGCCAAGCATTCACTATCATGAAAACTGAAGCCCTCTGAACTGTGAACCAAAATAAATCTTTGCTCCATTGAGTTATTTCTGTTGAGTTGTGGTCACAGTGACATTAAAGTAACAAATAACCTTTCTGAGCATCCCAGTCTAGCAACACAGCACATGATACAATAATGGCTGTTTACCTTGTGACAAAGTTGTTGAGTGAAGACCCCTCATCATCAGAAGACTAACACCAGCTCAGGCAAAGATCAAAACTCAGATTTTAAAGTGACTTCCTGCAGGGGCGGAGTGTCTCTGTGACTATCATGGCCAGTAGAGTAACAATCTGTGGGCAGCAAGAAGGTAGTTTGGTTCAACAAGACTCAGTAGCCAGTGTGGTTCAAACCTTGGGTTCAAACGTCTGACCCCAATGTAAGTATTTTAGGCATACTTAAGCACAGCAAAATTTGGTAAAAATTACCTGGTGATAATTAACTCAATTCTATGCATAAGAAAGCTTAAGACTTGACTACATAGAAACTCTTTGTAAAGTTCATGTAACATTCTACAGATTGACTACATGTAACATCTTCCATAGAGATAGTTTCTGTAGATTGACAAGCTCACAATAAAGGACTGAGGGAGGGTCTGGTGTGGTCTCAGCCACACAGATAGTTCAAAGGTTGCTAGGTTCTTAACCACATCTGCACCTGGCCTTCTGGATGGAAAACAGGTTATACGTCCCTTCCTTTGAAGGGACAGCCCTGTGTACTTAATACTTCAGGATCCTCTAGTGCTTATCTGTGATCATAAAAGCCTCCATACCTCCAACAACTTCCTACTTAATGCATATTGGATTCCCATATCAATCAAAGGAAAATTTGTACACTGAATCATTGTAAGTTGTAAACTATGGGCATTGTCCACTCTGTTTAGAAGAAACTTGGTTTGGTCCTTAGTGATGATCTATACTTTTAGTTATGATGGTGTAATCAAATCCATCCCATCCTTAACCCTGGCAACTAGGGATCTGTTCTTAACCCATATAGTTTTTCCAGAAGTCATATTCATAAAGCCATCATATGTGGCCTTTTAACAGAACAAATAGTATTTTTCTGCTGCTGAATGTATTTCATTGCTGTGAATGATGACTGTAACAATGGGACACTATTGTAGCCATGAAACCTTGGACTCAGAAATATAGTATAAATAAAATATTTTCTTTAAATTTGCCAAATGTAGAGACTAGATATTGTAACTGTAATTCTTGCTTGATAACTGTTTTGTTATATATAATTTTACTATGTTAAAGTTAAAACTTTCCTTTTTAATTAAACAGAAAAAGAGAAATGCTGTGGGATAATGCTTTTATACACTGGTTTAATAAAATGCTGATTGGCCAGTAGCCAGGCAGGAAGTATAAGCGAGAGAAGCAGACAAGGAGAATTCTGGGAAGAGGAAGACCGAATCAGGAGATGCCAACCTGCCATCCAGGGAGCAGCATGTAATGGCACACAGGTAAAGCTACGGAACATGTGACAACATACAGATTAACAAAAATGGGCTGAGTTTAAGTGTAAGAGCTAGTCAGTGGTAGGCCTGAGCTAATGGCCAAGCAGTTTTAATTAATATAAGCCTCTGTGTGTTTACTTGGGTCTGAGTGACTGTGGACCAGGCGGGACACAAGAAAACTTCAACTACATATCCAGTTTAGGGAAATGATAATAAATCGCTACTATGTGTATTTGCATGCAGGATTTTGTGTGTAGTTCTGTTTACATTTGATTTGAATGAGATTTCTGAATCAAATGATGAAAGCATGTTTAAGTTCTTCAGAAACTGACAAATGCTTTTTTTCTCATTACAGTACCATTTTACATGCCATGAGCCATACTCAAGAGTCAGCGATGTTCTAGATCTAGATTCAGTAGTGGAATTGTTTTTACAAGCTGACCATTCACAACTATGCAAAACTGAAAGAATGAAGTCCTAATACATGATACACCGTGGTGAATCATAACACCATTAGACTAAGTGAAAAAAGCCAAAAGGAAAAAAACAATTAATGTGGGGACCCATTATTATGAAACAGATATTATAGGAAAATATATAAAACATAAATATCAGAGGTTTCTGGGACCAAGTGAGAAAAAATTAAAGATTATTATTTAACAGACGGGTTTCTGTTGTGGGGGTGGTGTAAAGTGTTTGGAATTAGACAATGGTGATATCAGTTGATATTCATCCTGAACATGCCAAACTTTATCTAGTAATGGTTATGGCTGCATATGTTGTGGATACAATTATGGCACTGAATTGGACATTCCAAATGGAGGCTTGTGATCCAAGTGAATGCTGAGTACTTGCCTGGCTTGTGTGAGGACCTGTGTTTTAACAGCAAAATCAGAAAATAATTATTAAGTACAGGAAGCAAATGGGTGGAAAGATTAAGGACCACTCTGAGGTGACATGAACTGTAGGACTTCTGGCACAACCAAGACACATTGGAAGATGAAGACCTTTAGAATGATAGGGATAGTTAATGACATTGAATTTGCAATTGCTACTGGCTATTGATCACGTGACTGTACCTGATAACAGTGTAGGTTTGCAAAGCATCAGCATCTAGTGGTAGCTGAGAAAAAAATGGCAGAACAATTAAAATTGAGCTGAGCATAGGTAAACTTAAGTTCCCCCACTCTACTAAGTTTGACTACACTGTTCTAAAAAAAAAAATTCAGTCAGGAAATAGCTTCTTTCTTAGAAACAGTCATAAGTCTTTTCTTGGTTATTTTCAAAATGGAAAAACCAGAATGAGCATTGTGTTGCCTTACAGCAGCTGCCAGACAATTTCCTTTTGTTTATTGTAAATAAAATAATAATAATAAGAAGCTACGTAATCCAGGGCCAATAGTAAGTTGTTTATGTTAGGTCTCAAGCCTGGGAGAAACTGCTAACTGAGGTGACTATTAACATACCAGAGTGGACACTGTCTGCCAGTCTCTCTCAGCATTGCCAGCCCCTGTTATAGAGTCACCCTGGCTGGTGTACCCCATCCCCTACTGTAGGCTCTCCAAGCAAGGGACTGGGCTGCCCTTCCCCCAGCTGCTCTTCCCTATATAACCTGAGCCATTTTGGGTACCTGTCGTTTTGCTCTCTTTGTCTTCTAGTATCCCGGCTAGCTCCTTGACCTCTGACTCTCCCCCCTCCTTTTCCTCACTCGGCCAAGTTCAGTCTGTGGTCAAGTTCACTCTGGACTCTTCCAGATGCCTCTGTCTCTGCCTGTGCTCTCTCTTATATCTATAATACAAAACTCTACCCCTTAGGAGCAGCCATGCTCTCCTTCCATTTTTTTTTTTTCATCCAGTCTACTTACTTCAGGAACAATGGACTTTTAAGGGCTAGTTTTAAGATTCACCTTGCTGTTGTACCCTGGTGCCCTCTCTGCGAATAAGGATTATTAGTAAGATCCCTAGATCCTTGAATTTGAGATTCTACAGAGTAGATGAATGTGTTCTAAGTGGGGTGACCTCACTGTGAGAGCACTCCAAGCCAAGGCTCAGGAAAATCTTACTATAGCTTTATATTCTAAATAAATAGTATTTATTGTTTTATTGTTATTGATATTGATAATCAAAAGTATCTGAAAACTCTGGCAAACATTCCCTGAGGAATAAAATTGCCCCAGATGAAATCTTCCAAACAGGTATTTACATGTTAACCCTTTCATAGCGGCTATAAACAGTACTCAGAAGCCATGTTCTCATTGTACCCAGTTGGACCATTGCTCTCCAAGGATGCTAAGGAGGGGGCGGGCACTTACCTACTGGTTATTTCAAGTATAGCAGTGGCCAGCAGGAGTTCTAACAACACAAAGGACAAAGGTCAGAGCCAAATAGAGTCCCCCCCAAAACAAACAGGCTAAAGAGTTTCCTACCCCGTGGAGACCTCTAATCTCTCTGTATCTACAGTTTGAATTCATAATCCTTTAGTTCTCCCAATATAGCCTCGTACACATTAGCTCCATTGTAAAGCATACCATTCCCAAGGCAAAGGGTGGAGAGTTTTGTGTTCTACTCCCAATCCTCAAGTCTTTTCTCATTTTTCATGACCTTGGCAGGAAGACCATCTCTCCATTCAGGCTGACGAGATACCTTTCATGTTGGACACCACAGAGGTGATGCTGTGCTAGTCTCAGAGCATTCCATCAAGAGGTTGTAGGTGAAACGATTCATAGGATCAGTGAGTGTCATCTCTTGCTCCCTTGTCTGCTGGCTTCCAGCACTATCAAGTCACTAGCTGCTCTGTGTCCTAGGCCTTGAGGAATTCCCTTTAAGACCATGCACACATCCTGTTTCTCAAGTCTCTGATCAGCAAGTTCAGCCCCCATTAGCAGATCTTGCCCTCAGAGAGGACTACTTTGCTTCCTGTTTAAGGGCCTTTCTATCCTCTTCCTTTCTCCTGCACTCCTTAACCACAATCCTGTCCAGGTGGGGCTTCCATTCTTTCCTCTCTGATTTATTTCTTCAACTCTATTCTCTCAGCCTGAGCCCATGGATATTTCTCTTGTTCCCTGGGCTAGAATCCAATACTGCTATTACTTACCTAATTACTCAAAGTGTCCTGCTTTGGCAGAGGGAGGCCCTTTCAAGCTAGTAGCTGGGTCTTTTGACCTTCCTACACCCTTTTCTAACATCTCCTCACAGTCTGGCACTGTGAAAACCTTGTGGCTCCACTGGGTATTTTTTTTAATGTAATCTCTTTTTGTTCTAAGATGTAGAATAAAAAGATTTTTATGTAGTTAATAAAAGGACCAGTATTTACAAAAGCCAAGTAATTGTTTTAAAAGAAAGATTTAGTCTCTAAAGAGAGATGGTAGGTTTGGGATTAAAACAATAAAAGGAGGCTGGGTAGATGGTTTGAGTTTTAGGAGTGAGTGCTGCATTGGTGTTCAGATTGCAGCACCCATATAACAAGTCCCGAATTTGCCAAATACCTATAATGCTAGCCCCAAAGACCTAACATTGTCTTCTGGTCTCTGGATAAGCACAGACATGTGCACACACACACACACACACACACACACACACACACACACACACACGCACACATAAACCAATCAATCAATAAATCTTAAAAAAATATGTAATGGCCAATCGTGGTGACACATTCCTTTAGTCCTTGCGCTCAAGAGGCAGAAGTAGGTGGATCTCTGAGTTCAAGGCCAGTCTAGTTTATAAAATGAATTCCAGAGATCCAGGGCTACACAGAGTAAACCCTGTCTTGAGAAACCAAATATATATATATATATATATATATATATATATATATATATATATATAGTAATGTAACTAGCACCTGAAGTAAGTGATTTTGAGAACAGAAAAAAATTAAGAACCGAGAAGACAAAACTAATGTAAATGGCACTACAACGCTGTAAATGAAAAACACAAAAGTGGGGAGAGAGGAAAGGAGGGAGGGAGGAAAGAAAACTAGAAGCAGGCGTGCTCATCCTGAGAGCAAGTAATCCCAGCACTCGGGAAGCTGACTAAGAAGACTGTGTTCAGGGCTAGCCTGGGTTACATAGCAAGTTTACGGCTGCCCTGGGCTACATAGCAAAAACTTTGAAAAATCAAACATAGGGACGATTTGAAATGAAGAGCCATTTGCATCTGAGTTCACACACACTTGGACACTTCATAACACAATCACTTACTGGCTCTGTGATAACATGAAATCTGTGAGACGACTGAAGTTTCCAATTTTTACGGCTCATAGACGTTTAGTTTTAGAATTTGCTAAATTTGTAGACAGCACTTATTTCTGAGGTAGAATACATTTTGATTGATTTCTCCCCCTTTTCAAACAAAAGGAGATGGAGACAAATGCCAGGCATGCTGTATTCTATTGATTTCCTTCCACACCCTTCTTTGTAGAGACAAATGAAGGAAGCTGGCGACTAATATGCTGATTGCGCGGAACAGCCGTGCCCTGCACACGAAGAACAAAGAGACTCGTGCTCGGTGGTGCCTGGCTCCTTCAGATACACACAGCTGCATGCTCCTAAGCAGAAGAGGGTCTAGCTCTTCTTGTTGGTTCCACGTCTTAAGATTTCTGCCACTAGGTGGCAATAAAGTTCATAACTGCAGCTTCAACCAGGCTGGCGGGAATTTTCGGTGCACCGTTATTCATGCATTTGATGTATTGATTTAAAATTATTCTTTATTGTTCAAGTATTATTACGACTCACTTAACTGCAAATAGTTATGGATTCCTAGAGAACAGAAATTATTTTTCTGCGCAGTCTTTACTCACATAAGTGCAGCCTACTTAATGGTGTTTATTTATACTGGATATGTGAATGATACACTACATAATATAAACACAGTGAAGCAATATAAAGGGAAATGTTAGGCAGCACGATATGCAGCTCTGTCCACTTTCTTGTCAAGGGGAGGCCCTCTGTACATGAAGCAGTTTTTGTCCATCCACCCAGTCCAGAGTCCTATAAGCATCAATAGCTCAACCAATCTTTATCAAAAGAATGGATTATCCAGGTGGCTTTCTTCTCTGCTCCATTTTTCTTAAAGAAAACATTTTTAAAATATTCTATTTCACTGGGCACAGTGGTACATGCCTTTAATCCCAGCACTTGGGAGGCAGAGGCAGGTGAATCTCTGAGTTCAAGGCCAGTCTGGTCTACAGAGCGAGTTCCAGGACAGTCAGGGCTGTTACACAGAGAAATTCTGTCTTGAAAAAACAAAATCAAAAAAAATTTCTATTTTAAAAATCACAATTAAGTAACTATTAAATTTGACAGTGGAAGCAGGCCAGCTAATTTCATCATTACACTGAATTGACATGTTTTAGCATCTCCTGAAATAATATTGTGTTCATCTATGTACTCAAAGTTTCCCTTTCATAGTAATCAAATACACAGGAAATAGAAAAATCTCTACTTCTTCAAAAGTCCCAAATCAGAATAAGTTGAAATAGATCATGTAATTGCTCAATAAGGCACAGGACAAACCCACATCTGCTTGGTATTTGATTTTTATGTTACTTGGAAAACTCACCTAACATCACTCAGCCAACTAAAGAAGCCCGCTGAATTATGGGAGGGGTCCGCAGAATGTGTCCACTTAGTAGCTGTGTGTCTACTGTATTGCTTTCACCTACTAGGAGCAGACCTTCTCAGACCCCATTCTAATTTTGGAATTAACTATAATGAGTCACCAAGACCTTTGCACTCCATTAGGGCTCCTGTAGGCTCAGCTAAGCCAACACCAGTTGTTAATCCCACCAAGAGCCCTGGATCCTAGCATCTCGGGCTCTTTCTCTAAGCCCAACCGGCTAGTGACCCTCTGTTAATGTCCCTTTTCTACCTGTTCTATTTTAATTAGCCCACTCCCTTGCCTTTGTTGCTCAGCTCTCAGGTGGCAGTTGTTTTCTGTAGCTCCTACTTAAGGAATTGTTTTCGGAGTGTTACCTCTTCAGAGATGATAGGTGGACACATTTTTATATTAAGAATTTCTGTTCATAGAGCCTGGTATGCCGTTTATCACCTGAGAACATACTGACTAATAATCCCCTGTTGTACCTCTAGAATCATTTTTAAGTCTTGGAGAATTCTCATCCAAGATGAAAAAAAGCAAATTACTAGAATGGAGCCTCCTAATGACTGAATAGGAAACCCCAAAAGGGCTGAAACAAACATTTCAGCTATTTTTGGATGTGCCCTGATTGTTTCACAAAAACATATTTCTACAAATGTTACCAACTGACTAGAAAAGCACCATTTAAGAACGGCAAAAAAAGGAAAGAAACTTTGACCCAGAAGGTCAAAGCTTCAGTATCCTACAGCATCGTGACTTTTATATTCTCCATGAAGTCAGCAGGACCTCATTGAATTCTATGTAAGTTTTTCCTTTTTGTAGTGGAAGGAAACTATTTGGATATTGCTCTCTTGGTTCAGTATCTTGCACATTTCAAAAGCAGCCACTGTTTAACTGAAAAGGCACCCATCAGAGGAAGATTAAATTAGGTGGGATTAAAGACTTAAGGATTTTGACTTGTCTGTTTTGGTAGCTTCTATTTGTACCATTTCTCAGACTACACAATGGATCTCAGTAGACACGTCAGTTTCAGTTTGTTTTGTTTAATGAGATGTCCTAGCTAGCTTTTCTTATTATAGCATGTAAGTTACCATGACTACCAGAGTTCTGAGGATTCATTTCTTAGGATGGATCTACCTTAACTAGCTTTTTTTTCCTATTATATAAATAACACTTGATTTTTAAATGGATATTTCAGGAGACACATCAAATTACATGGAAGAAAAGTAAAACATCCTGAAATTTCACAACTATATCTCATTGTACACACACACACACACACACACACACACACACACACACACACACACTATGAACTTAGGTGATTTCACATAAAATTTATGATCTAACTCTTCATATTGCCTTATGAAATCGTTTATATTATTTTGCAGAGATGAACCTGTGTGTAGTTGTCTCTTTCTGGGGCATATGGACTAGAAAACTCTTATCATTGCTTTTGTTTTTGTTTGTTCCCCCCAGGCATGTGTGGTTAATCCTTAAATAAGAGAAAGGGAATAACAGAGCACTGTATATTTTCCTGTTTGTGCTTCCTCTTCCTCTTAGCTTGCATTTTTGTTCCTTGTTGCACACACATTTAATCCCAGCCCTTGGGAGGCAGTGGCAGGGAGATCTCTGTGAGTTCAAGATCAGCCTGGTCTAGAGAGTGAGTTCCAGGAGAGCCAGGGCTACATAGGAAAACCCGGTCTCAAAAACAAAACAAAACAAAACAAAACAAAAAACAAAAACAAAAACAAACAAACAAACAAAAATCCTGCAAGCCCTTTCGAGGAGATGCATGGCTCCACCTCCCTTCATTAAGTTTCCAATCTGCTGCAGAAATTGAATTTGACGGACAGCCTCCAGTCCTAGCACTTCCGCTGACGCCTTAGCCTTAGAGTTGATGCTATAGTCTTAGGAGTGTGCAACCTAGACAATGACTGAGTGTATGCAGGCCAGGCCAGAAGATTATGTGGCCATTTGTGCCCTATGTCAGGCTGCTCCAGACATCGGTAACCTTTGCTCCGGTGATTGCCATTAAATTGGCTAAGACTGTGACCACTGCAATTATACTTCCAGGAGTGCTGTAGCTTGTCGGGCTTCCTCCTCTTTTTGCTTCCTAAGTACCATTTTTGGAAAGTTCTTTTGAGCTCTTAAGTCTATATGCACATCTGCTTTATGGAAGGGGAGAATGGAGCATTTACCTTTGCGCAACTCATCTAATTACACACAGGTAAGAAAGTTTACCATTGTTTCTAATGCTGTTTTAATACGTACAATGCTAGTCATTTTGCTTCCTAACTAGGCAGTGTGGAAGTGCATCCATGTCCACTACTACAGTTCTAGGTCATTATATGAATAGTCATGGTATCAACGATATTTTAAATGGCTAGTTTTCCCACTGATGAATTGTCCTAATCTTTCTGCACTCCAAACTGTAGCAAGCCAACTGGCACACTTGTTCTTATGTATCTTGCATCTCAGTGCTATAGGCTTTAGATGTGAGGATTTCAAGAACTACGAGAGTGTGCTCATCTATTTATTCATTTCTTTATTGGGCTTGTTTTGCATTTTGAAGACAAGTACCCAAAATGTATCCCTCATTGAACTGGGCCTTACAATCTTCCTAGCTTAGCCTCTCCAGTGCTGCCATTACAGACATATTGTATATGTCTGTACATACTACCCAACCTGGCTTGTATTTTAAATTTCAATAAAGTGTTGATTGGGATATTGCATTTTAAAAGACTGTAAAATGAATGACCACACACACTCAAAACTAAAGAAAGCCTTTCTTCTCCATTGTTTCCAGTAGTAGGTGTACAAACGCTAATTTCTCCCTAGTCTGAGTCCTATTTCTTTCACTGACATTTCTGGTCTCTGACCACAGAAAAATTTGAGCATTTTCTGATTATTCTTTATTAGAATCTGCACATCCATAGATTGCCTTTTTATACCATAAATCTATTTTTTCCTATTAAAATTCTAATTTATAAGAACTCTTTGAGTACTTTTCTGTTGCTGTAATGAAATACTATGACAAGAAGCTACTTAAGGAAGAAAATTCATTTTGACTTACAGTCCATGGGTTAAGAGCTCATCATGGCAAGGAGGCATGACAGCAAGCCACAGTCATGGTGGCAGGAGCAGGAAGCTGAGAGAGACTACATCTCTGCACATAGGAAGCAGAGAGAGTCAACTGGAAATGGCACAAGGCTATAAACCCCCAAAGCCTTTCCCCAGTGATATATTTTCTCCAGCAAGGCCACACATAAAGGTTCCATAACTTCCTTAAAAGCACCGCCAATTGGCAACCAAGTGTTTAAATAAACGAGCCCATGGGGGATCATTTCTCATTTAAACAATCACTTTATTTATATATTTATTTTTTTAAATAAAGTCAAATGTGTTTACCAACATATTTTCTTCTATGGCTTCTTAACATTTCCAAGTCTAGTGTGGTGACTCATGTCTATAATCCCAGATCATGGGAAACTGAGGCAGGAGGATCAACCATTCAAGGTCAACCTTGACTACATAACAAAGTGAAGACCAATGTGGGCTATGGGCTATAAGTGACACTGACTCACAAACCTAAAACTAACTAAAATACACCTGTAAAACTCCCATTGCTCTTTCCTTTTTCAAATCATTCCCAAAAACCTTGTGTGATGCTTATGGTCTCTTGTTTTCCTTATGATTTCTGCAGATTAAAAAGAATTGACCTAGCTGTGTATGAGGATGGTGCCCAATCTGCTGTCTTTTGGATATGTACATCAGTATTACAAGACCACTTTTTTAATGCACCTGCTTTCTCACAATTTTCAATCTTTGCTCTTTATCAACTTTCTATGCTTTGTGATGCACATGGGAGATTCTTTCTAGTCTCTCATAGCCTATATATATGTATATTAGACAATAGTGCCTTTAGGGTAGACTTTAATTTTTGAGAAACTTTGACTCCTTCTTCTATTCATCTCTTTCATAATGTGAACTTGTTTTATGCTTTTTAATGAGATTTATAAACTTCCTTCACATAAATCTTTTGTCATGTTTTCAGACTTATTCACAACTATTCTGTAGATTGTGCTCTTAATGTGAAAGGGATGATTCTACTATTTGTTTCTAGTTAGTTATTTCCATTGATAATTGAATCTATGTCTTCTAATTAGCTAAAAATTGCTTTCAAATTTCTATGATATTACTATGACCTCTTTCGCCTTGTATGTGAGAAGAAACAATTACATCATAAGTAATTTTTAAAGAATAAAATTTTATTTGTTGAGTCCTTGAATTCATTGGAGTTTCCAATATAATAGTGAGTAACAGTGACAGTAATAGACATCCTTTTTCTTACAATTTTAGTAGAAAAAGATTTAGCTCTTCATTAATCTAATGGTGGCTGCTTTTTTTTTTTAAAGCTAAGAAATATCATTACTTTTCTTACTCTTGTTTTAGATTTTTATTCCCTTGGCTATATCTATGTGGTATTTTTGTTTTCTCTTTACTTTGTTGACTTGATAACTTGAGAGACTTCTGGTCTTGTATGTGACGCCTGCCCTCCTGCATGGTCTTTGCTCCCTGCTGACTTCCTGAAATGAAAAATGAAACATTCCACGCATTCTATTACAAAGTTAAGGCGGAAATGACTGGTCAGCCAAGCGCGGCACTCATTCCTTTGCTCAGTGTTATTTGAACATCTTTTAACAAGTAATGAGGTTTTCATTCTCTTGTTAGTTTTCAATCTCCTCACTTTTTAAAAACAAATCCTGGGGCCAATTTTGCTAATTTTCATTTTCTAAGAAAGTATACATGTTCTCTAGATTTTCAAATTTTGTGTACAAGTTACATAGAATTACTTATTTTGGTTTGTTTTTCTCTCTTTTCCTCCATGATTTATTTTCATTCTTACTGAATATTTTTTAAATTTTTTTCTTCATTGTCCATGGATAGTGTTTATCTCCTTTAGGTCTGGGATTTATCTATTGTGCTACATTTCAAAATTTTCTCTTGTTTTCCTTTTGAATTTTTTATTTCATCATATGTGTATAAATGTATTGCCTGCATGTTTGTCTCTATACTACATGTGTGCCTGGTGCTGAAGGAGGTTGAAAGAGGGCATCAGATCCCCTAGAATTGGAGTTACAGGGGCTGTGAGCCACTATGTGGATCCCAGAAATTGAACCCGGGTCCTCTGCTAGAGCAGCAAGTGCTCGTAATCACTGAGCCATTGCTCCTGCCTCTCAATTTTTCTCTTAAGATACCTAAATTTTAGCAATATGTGCCAGACCTTATTTACTCAACCTCATCAGGAACTCATTTTATTTTTTCCTCTATAAAGAATCTGCTTTTCTCCTACTTGGGGTAAATGTCTTCCATTGCCTAATTATTGCCTCACTCCATCTGTTCCTCTGTCTATTTTGAGTTCCTATTAATTCTGTTTTAGACTTCCTAGAGCTGTACTTCAAATTGCTTTTACTTTACTTTATGACTTCCAAATCTTTGGAATTTATTTTGTACTTAAAGATATTTATTTGACAGGGTCTTCCTGCTTGATATATTGGATCTGCTGTCCCATTAAATATATCTTCTGAGTTATAAAATTTTAATGTCACTGTTTTGTTTCTAAAGAGCTTATGTCATATAAGTGAATTTCCCTCCACCTTCTGTTTATTTATTCTGTCAGTAATACAGTTTCTCTGTGTCTCCTGAACCAGCAGGTTTTTGCTAGAAACCACCTGTGCAGACTCACCACCCCTTTCTCAGTTATGGTTCATTTCATTTTATGATTTTTCTAGGCTACTTTGGGATGGCTCATCCTCAAGTCACTGTCTTAAATAGATACTTTATATCTTCCAACTTTATCCTGGAAAAAAAGCACATTTACTCTTAAAATGTCACTGGAATCCTTACTTAAGTCAGGGACAAGCCAAGGAAAACTCTATCACAGTCACTGTGTTGGTGAGTATAGTCAACAGAATAAGACAAGGAAGAAATTTGTTGTGTTAATTAGAAAGGAACACAAAAAGTTGGTACTGTTTACAAAAGATGTCCTTTAGCTAGAAAAATATTTAAGTGTATAAATCAAAGTTTTGTTAGAGCTACACATTTTCCTTAAAGATTGTCAGACATAAAATTAGCCTTAGAATCTCAGTTAGTATTCAATAACAAAAGTGACTATCTCAAAACATCTAGAAATAAACTTATCAAGAGATAAGTTTAAAATATATAAGAAGCAAACCATGAGATTCTACAAGGATAATAAAGGGTAATGACTACATTATTTTTAATGAATTCTATATTACTAAGGAACTTGTTTAAAAACCATATACATGCAGAAAAGTTCTGTTTTAAATGCTTTAATTCCTCGTACATTATACACACAGTACAATGACAAGTAAAAATCCACTGTGTTTTTGTGTCTTTGAGAAACAAAGCAAATTTCACCTGTAAGGGGAAATATAAGTAAGGGGAACAAAGGTATGGTATAGAGGAACTAGTGTCAGAACTTACTTTCAATCTATCATCATCAAAACATTGTGTCAGGGGGCTGGAAAAACTGTTCAGTAGTTAAGAGGACTTGTTGCTCTTACAGAAGACCTGGATTTGGTTCACAGCATCCACATGATGGCTAGCTAACAGCCTTCTGTAACTCCAGTTCTAGAGGATCTGATGTCCTCTTCTGGCCTCTGAGGGTACTGCATGCACATGGTGCATACAAAGACATACATGCAGGGAGAAACACCCATGCACATAAAAAATGTATTAAGAATTAAAAAATATAAACAGATGATTCAGATATTCTAAAGAGGCCAAATACAAACCTATGTCCAAAAGGAAACTCACTATATAATGAAGGTGGTATTTAAAATTTGAAGTACAGGAGCAGTGAGATAACTCAGAAAGTATAGGTATCTGATGCCAAACCTGAAGAACTGAGTTCAATTCACAGTATCTACATGGCATTAAAAAAATCCAACTCCAGATGTCCTTTGCCTCTCATAAGAGTATACCATGTGCATACCCATCCCAATAATACTTCTTGAAAAAAATTAATAGAAATACAAAGCCAAATTGCTCAGTACAGAGTAGTGAGATTTTTAATTTTTCATTGAAAGAAACATACATTTAGTTAGCTGCTTCATGTTCATTTCAAATTTGAAGCTTCCCCAAAATGCAATTTTTTTAAGACAGAGATATATTTGCTCTTAAGTGACCATGGAGGTCACCCTCTGAGGGACATGCAGAGAAAGCAGGCAGAGTCAAAGAGTGGAGATGAGTTGCAGCTGAAGCTGGTATCTCAGTCATCCTTAAGTGAGAATGGAGTGCACCTTTAGAACTGTTCAGCCTGGAAGCATGGATCAGTCAAAGGATTAAGCCTTGGATGTGAGCTACCCCTGTGAATAGACTGTGAATTTGGGCAAGGCTTCACCTGAGACCAGACCCAATAACATGAAATGAATGTCAGATGCATCTAAAAACAGTGGTAGGATGTAATCAGATGCTTTCATGTCTTGATTGCCTGGTCCCAGATAACTGACTCAGAGGCTGAATATGAATTATAAATGCCCAGTCCATAGCTCAGGCTTGTTACTAGCTAACTCTTATACTTAATTAACCCATAATTATTGTCTATGTCTAGCCATGTGGCTTGGTATCTCATTTTTTACACATCCTGCTTATTCAGCAGCTGGCTGGCATCTCCTGACTCCTCCCTTTCCTTCCCATTATCCTTAGTTTGGTCACCCAGCCATACTTCCTCCCTGGCTACTGGCCAATCAGTATTTTATTAAACCATTTCAAGTGACAACTCTTTACAAGGTACAAGAGGATTATCCCACAGCAGTAGGAAACTAAATTATGGTATATTAGTTTTAAAATGTAGGGTATATTTATAATCTTAGAAATAGAAGGTATCTCATGTGATAGATAAATTTGGCAATTTTAAAAAGCTGAGAATGTTTATAAACACACTATTATATAACAGAAGCTAAAGACAGATTAAGAAAAATGTTATTGACAGTTTATTTTTACTAATATGTGATACATGAGCTGAAACAAAAAATAATTATTTTTGAATTCTCAGGAACATCCTAAAATGTTCTTAAGTATAAGCCTCAATGGGCCCCATGACTTCTCTGTCCCATATTCTTGTTAAGCCATTCACTTTCATTACCAGGCACAGTGAGGCATGCTTGTAATCGCAGCACTTGGAAGGTCTAGGCAGGAGGAGTGTGATTTAGAGGGTAGACTCAGAGATCCCATCTCAAAAGAAAAAAAAAAGAGTAAGAAAAGGAAATGAAAACACATTCTCAGCCGGGCGGTGGTGGCGCACGCCTTTAATCCCAGCACTCAGGAGGCAGAGGCAGGCGGATCTCTGTGAGTTCGAGGCCAGCCTGGTCTCTCAAGCGAGTTCCAGGAAAGGCGCAAAGCTACACAGAGAAACCCTGTCTCGAAAAACCAATAAATAAATAAATAAATAAAATAAAAAAAAGATCAGAAGGAAGTGGAACTATTCTTCAGAGAAAGGAAGAAGATTAATACAGATGCACAGACAGAAGTTAGTGGAGGCCTTGTGCTTTTCTTTACATTGAAAATAGTCACAAGTAATAACACTTATTGAGCAATTACCGTATTCTGGAAGCTATCCTGATCACTTTATATATGATAAACTGCCTCTTTCAATCTTTATTATGGTCAGTAGAGTGACCAAAGACTCAGCAAAGCTCCATGGAAAGCAGTTTTTTTCCCTAACATTATCAGAGCAACAGTGTGAACCCATGTCAGATGACCCCAGAACTAACTATGTTCCTTCCTTCTCTTTATAAGTTTTACTTCAATTTTTCTTTTTCCTTACAAAAATTTTTCTTTTGAAAACTCCCTTTCACTTCCAATATTTTCTTTGGGATAATTTTAATCAAGATTACGCATTGTGCTTTATTTAACAGACACCTTAACATGAAATTAGCCCCTTGTTTTTTCTTCTTTCTTTCCTCCCTCCCTCCCTCCCTCCCTCTCTCCCTCCCTCCCTCCCTCTCTCCCTCCCTCTCTCCTTCCCTCTCTCCTTCCCTCTCTCCTTCCCTTCCTTCCTTCTTTCCTTCCTTCCTTCTTTCTTTTCTTCCTCCTTCCTTTTTGACTATTGTTTCACATCTGTTCAATTAATTATTGTTTTCTAATAAAACTACTCTCAAATTTAGTGACTAGATACCAATACACAATAGCCATTTTATCATGGTCATAGGTCAGCAAAAGTGGACAGGCCACAATGGAGATGTCATGTCTTTGCTCCATAATGGCCATTGTTTCAGTATTTGAACGTCTTAGGGTTGGGATCATCAGGGCTGTCTTAATTGAAATATATGATGTCTGATCTGGCGCAACTCTAGGGCTGGAGCTAGCTATGATTATTAACAAACAGAACTATTCTACGCAGCTATGACTCCTCACAACATGGCTGTATCAGGGATATTATACTTACTACATTGTGGCTCTCATCTCCATAACTGAGTATTACCCACTATACTGTAGAAGCCTTTAATGATTTAGTCTCAAACGACTAGTGCCACTTTCTACTATACTGATCAAAGTAGGGGAAAGACATGGATCTCCATTACCTGCATCTTTTTAAACACAGTGTCAAATAGCTTACAGTCATGTTTTTGACCATGTAACATTCATGGTTTCTCTGAAGAAATCCAATCAGGTAAGTGTTTAACCTTCATGACATTTTTTTTTTTTTACATTGTAAGAGAGTCCCATTAACTTTTCAATTTTTCTTTTCAAACTCTAGTAAGTAGTCTTTGTCAGTTAAAAATTAAAGGTCTCAAAACTGAAAAAAACTGTTACAAACTTAAACTGTTTGGAACTTCTAAGTACGTTGGTAACAATCAGACTCTTCTTCATCAGCAATTTTGCCCTTCTTCTCTAAAGAAAATAAGCCATTCTGTCCAGTCACATCACCATACTGAAGCAGCACAGACACCTGCAAGTCGGCAGAAATGCTGGCAGGGAGTGCATCTGAGAGGATGCATCCCAGGACATTGCAGCAAGAAAAACAAGACTGTGGGGCCACTATTAATAAAAAATTGGAAAAAAATTAGCTTTTAAATAAGAACAAAATGTTGAAATAAAGTTATTGCTAGATTATTTGCATACAGCCAAATTCATCCTTTTTATGTGTGTCATTCTATACATTTTAATAAAATACCATACATAGCCATAGCTCCATAACCACCACTGCTACAATGAGAATAAAGAATTCCATTTACTCCAACCATTTCTTCCTGTGCCTTTAGAGTCAATTCCCTTCACCCACCCACAGCCCCTGGCAATTACTGATCTCACTTTCCTCTACAATCTAGAATTTTCCAAAAGGCCATGTGATTGACAGCTTTGTTCACCGTGATGAGCTGGAGGTTCATTTGTGCCGCCAGACTTGTCAAGAGTTCATTCTCTGTCATTGCTGAGAAGTGTTGTCATCTACAAACAAACCATACTCAGTTTAATTCATTTCCCATCCGCATTTATTTGGCTTTATCATAAAATGGTTTATAAAACACCAGAAAAGGACCAAAGAGAAGGTTCACTTTTCTATCCCCAGAAATTGCATCATGGAATGACAGAGCAGACCCCTACGGTGTGTCCTCTGACTCCATACATACACCATGGCACACACACATACACATGGACACACATGCATGCATGCATGCACAAAGGAATAAATGTTTAACAGAAAAGAGTAAAAATGAATACTTTCTTATCATCTTTATTTCAGGTAATTCAGAATTTATAAGTGAAATTTGCAAAACAACCCAATCAGATTTTTTTTACATATCACAGGGTGGGGGTGGTGAATAACAACTATAGTCTGTTTTTAATCCGTGATTTTCCTTTTGAATTGATGTAATATTTTCTGTTTCTCAATCAGTGTGTTTATTATGATGAGTTTTTAAAGAGGATTGTGGTCCAACAAGTGACACGTAGCCCCCTGGAAATTACATGATTGAAGAACTGTCTATAAATGTTAGAAACTAGGTTAAAAGGTGGGTCAGATAATGGTCTCTCTCCTCTCTCTCTCTCTCTCTCCCGTGTGTGTGTGTGTGTGTGTGTGTGTGTGTGTGTGTGTGTGTGCAATATCTTAGAATGACTCCCTGCTTCTTCTGCATGTGATAGGTTAAGACCAATTTTAAATCCATTAAAAGTGAGCCATTGTCTCCATGACCCTTTGCCTTTAAAACAACTGAGAACAATGCTGCCTCACCCTGAGTTCCTCATCCTTTTGACTCAATTGGCGTAAAGCAGATGTGCCTCAGACATCTCATCGCCATCGCCGGCTCCACTAATGTGTCCGTGCAGCTCTCACAGCTCACTGTCCATACAGCAGCCTTCCACTCTGGCTAAAAGGCTCTCAAAACCTCTGCAAGAGTTGTCAAAATGCATATCAAATTTAAAACAAATAACGTATTTGTCTTTCTAACTGCTTTTCCATTTTAAAGCAAGTACAACAACAACAACAAAAAAATCAGAGATGAATCTCAGTGTGAGTCACTTGATAATAAATTTCTCTGGTTTCGTGACAGGAAATATTTCCTAAAAGAAGATTAATAATAGGAAAGGGTTTTTAAAAATAAATTCTCCATCATGTCTGAAGCCTTGTTACATGTTTTATTTACTTACTTATTTCCAGTCCCTTTCATCTCATAATAGCCCTTTTCATAATAGAATTTCAGCTGTAATTGAAAGATAAATTTAGTTTAGTTAATTTTTTTTCATTCTGGGGATTGACTCTCAAGCCTTGCATTTGCTAGGCAGCTACTCTAGCACAGAGCCACACTCCCAGCCCTGATGCCCTATTTGCCTTTATCCTCTTCCACTTATATCCCCTGTCCCTAAGCAATGTTCACAATGCTCACCAGCATCCTCCTAGTTAGCAGGGAACTAGAAACTTCTAAACGTATTCAGAGCCACATCATCCTCCACTACAGCACACACATTTATTCATCTACACTGCTCATTTGTTCACAATGACTGGGAATGGAAATGTATTCCGTTTTCCATTCCCTGGTAAGCTAGCATATATAAATACATTCATATATAAGTCTATATGCACAGTTAAGTATGGATATAATTTATAGAAATGTAGATCTGTAGGACTGGAAAGGTTCAGTGGTTAGGATCACATAATGCTCTTGCAGAGAACCTGAATTCAGTTCACAGCACCCACATCAGGAGGCTCACTCCTGCCTGTGTCTCCAGCTGGATGGTCACCTACATCTTGCCTCTGCAGGGTAATTGCACTCACATGTGCATATCCCTACCTCCCTACCTCCCTGCATGCACCATCACACACACGCACACACACAAACACACACATGCGCATGCACATACACGTATTCACAGATAATAGAAAATAAATAAGTAAAAATACATCTTAAAATGTAGAGCTAATCAACAAACATATATAAAGATAAATACATGATGTTAAAAATTAGATTTTACTTTTAAAACAAATTGGCACACATGTCTCCTTATCCCAGGAATGTGTTTCCCCTGATATGACCAACTCTCTCTTGTCTTAAATGAATAACTCACAATTGGAATAACTTTTGTTGGCCCGTTTGACAAGGCTTCCCAGACAGCCCCACTGTCATGCTTTTCTTGCTTTTTGCTTTGTTAATAGCTCACTTCCTCTCTCTGTTTCCCTTTAGCAGAGCTGTGGAACTCTACAGTCACTCCTTATATCTCTATTTCCCTCTCTGCCCTGTGGCTCCATTCAAAGTGCCTGAGCTTCCCTGCCTGGCATCTCTCTCAGGCCTCCACGAAAAGTTCACACTCAGCCTGTAGAGGGAGGCAGGCCAGAGTGAGTTCAAATACCATCAGTCCTCAATCAAGGAGGGCCTGAAGCTGATGGACCCTTGAGTGGGACAACTCTTGGGTGTTCTTTTTGAAATATTCCAAAGATATAATGCAACAGTGGGCTTTAATTTCCCTTCCTGTACAGATCTTCAATACTGTTTTCCTTCCTTCCTTCATCCCTCCCTCCCTCCCTCCCTCCCTCCCTCCCTCCCTCCCTCCCTCCCTCTCTCCCTCTTACCCTTCCTTCCTTCTTCACCTTTCCTGCCCATCTCTAGCAAAGTATCTGTGGTTTTAGGCTTATTTTAAGGTCTGTCTATGAAGGTATTTAACCCTAAACTCCCTCAGAAGGTGAATGCCTGTAAAAGCAGGGAACATCTGAGGTGTTCATCACTATTCACCCCAGTCCCTGCACTGAGCTCCTGGTTAACATCAGATAAATGCATGCTGGGTAAATAAGTCTCTCAGTCTCTCTCTCTCTCTCTCTCTCTCTCTCTCTCTGTGTGTGTGTGTGTGTGTGTGTGTGTACACATGTGTGGAGGACATCTTAGGAGATTTTGTTCCTGATCCATCACAATATTTATGTTTGCTTTATGACTTGCCCACCTTTGGGCCAAACTATAAGAGAAAACACAGAAGCACACAGAGGATTCATAAAAAGGCTATGTGGGGACTTGAACATTTGAATTGGTATTTAAACTGTGTGTGATCATTGAGGATTTGGTTCCTGAATGGAGTTTTTTGAGAGAGAAGAAGTTGCTTCAGCCTTACTACTGTGAGAATGATAGTAAGAAAATTGTAGGGACCAAAGAAGATGGCCCAGGAGGCTAGGAGCTGTACATTATACTTACCCAGCAATAATATCCATCCATCATAAAAAGGGATACATAGACTTCCTGAAGATTATCAGTAGCTTTAATAAGGACACATAAGTATAACTACAAATATGAAAATTCTAAGCTTGTAGCTTGATGGACTCTGAAAGACTGAATATACCCTTACACTTAAAATCTAAATCAAGAAAGAGCATCATTCTATTTCTCAGGGGAACAGCAATCACTACTCTAACTTCTAAAACTCTGCATTACATTTACTTTCTATTAAATTCTATATAAGCAGAAGTAAGCATATATTATTCTGCATGTGACATCATTTATAAAAGCTTCCGCTGTTGTTGTGAACTTGTAATCTATTTCATTCTTTATGATTTGTGTGATAATGTGATTCATCTATTCTGATACAAGTACCATGCAGTTTGGCTATGACTCAAGTGAATCCTTGTTCATACATTTTGTTGAATATATGTGGTTTTTTTTCATGGATATTTAAGAAGGGGTTGACCTGGTGGATTAAAGAATATACGTCTCTTTAGGCTTCATAGATTCTATTGAACAGTTCCTCCTTGAAGTAATTTTTCACTTTTCTCTGAGAATTTCTCTTGACCTCCCTCACACAACTAGTATTGCCTTCCATTTTCATTTTGCCGTTCTTTGTAGAGAGATTAAGACTGTAGTATGAATGTATGATCCCTTGATGATAAGCGAAGTATTACACCTGATTTTTTTGCAGGCAATTAAATATTTATACTTGAAAAACAACATATAGTCATCACAAAAGCATATATGGGAATTACAAAGGGGGGGAGATAGTAGTGGTACCCACATAATACTGGAGATCACTGGATGAAAGAATTCATATAAAAATACAACATGATGTTGAGCAGAGGATAGAAATTCAATTAATAGTATGTTATTGTCCCCATTTTATAAATATACCCTTAAAACACAGTGTTAACCTTTGCTACTAAATATTCCACTTGACCCTGAAACACAGAGGCTTTGCTGAGTAGAAATACAGAAATATGAACCCATTGTAGGAGACCCAACAGAAGAAAAGGGCAAAGGAGCAGAAATCAATCAATCAAAATAACCTGAAAGTCTGCATTGTTTTCATTTAAAATTACAAGTATAGTCTTAAACATCCAAGTGAGGGTCAAAATCATGACAAATAAATTTCCATCATTAGCAGCTTTACTGTACTTCAGTTTTATTATTGATATATTTCACTGATTTCATTTTTGCTTGCAAAGTTGTGTTCTTTGAAAAATACATGAAATGTACTTGGTTATTGTCATCCAGGTTGGTAGAAGTCCTATTTCACCAGTAAGTGTTAGTTAATTGAGCTTAATGAATACAGGTAGCAGAAAGTAATTCTATGTGGTAGAACAATTCAAGAACCTTGCATCTGATCTCAACCTTTGAGGGTTAGTAGGATCTGTTGGAATGGAAGGCAAGGCCTTATCAAGACAACAACCTCACAAAAACAGAAGCACTAACAAGTGTGGCGCATATAATGTACAGTGGTCATACGTTATGAAAATACAGATGTGTAGTAAGTATAAAGATGTGTAACAAGTAGAGGGGTAGATACCAAAGATCTGAATCTAAATTATAATGGATTTGATGATCATTCTGAATTTGGTGTGGTGGCCTGTAGGGACTTATGAAATTATTCTGAATTGAGAAATGAGAAATAACATGTCCTTATTCTGAGGGCATAACATCTTAAATCTGACACATTATAGATGAAATGACATTAGGGTTGGAGGTGATAAAGCCCTAAACATTTTACAAGGGAATTAATATATAAAGAAATAATGCAATAATGGTATCAGAAAAGGAAGAAATGATTGTTAATCTTAAAAATATTCTGGAACAGATTTGATAAAATTTAATTAAACTAGTGGCTAAGAATTACAGAATGGTGAAAGATGGCAGTGTGGATTTTAGGCTACCACCTGTACTTTCTCATTCTAAGAATTCTTTAACAGGACTACACAACAACCAAATTTAGAAAGAAAAAGGTGAGTTTGGTTTGGGTCATTTTTATGTTGATTGTGTAATTCTTTCACATTTGTTAACATCATGCAGATAAAATTAGGACAAAAAAAAAGCCCAAAGTGAAAGCAATATTGACTGAGCCTGGATGAAAGCAACTGTAGAGGAAAAGATAAATTAAAGAAGTAATAAAGAGATAAACAATCATATCAGTGAGTGAATGCAGGAGACAAACAAGGTGCAATAAACAAATGAATAGCAAATTGAGATTCTGTATGCATGACATAGTTCATGATAAATGACCCAAACAATTCATTGAGTAGGTTTTCTTATGTATACATACTCTGCTTCTAAGCATATTAATCCTGGCTTGATACAAATCAGGATAAGAACTGTCATCAAAGCAACTTAGAAAAATAATAATAACTAACCTATATTCATATTTTAATACTGATAATTAGAAACCTTTCTATTAATTTATTCTTTGAACAACTCTTTTTATTACTATAATTCATTCACAAAAAAACATGCTTTTAAAATTTTTACTGTGTTTTGGGAACTATGCTAAAAAATTGGTTTGTAGGATAGCATAAAGCCCCAAATCTCACTCCTTCAAGATAGTCCCCACCTCATAGTAACTTTTCTATACACTTAGGTTCCTCAGCTTCTTGTCAAGGGCAACCACAGCTACATTCCCATGATGGCAATAGAAACTTTTATTGAATTATACTTGGCAATTGTAGTAGGCTAAGAGACACCTGCCTACCAGAGATAAATGGCATAATGATTTCAGTACAAATATAACTGTAAAATCTAAACAAACACTTCATGTATATCCTCTAATTCATTAAGTGAAGTTCATGTTTTACCAACAGTTATTAATCCACACTTATGACTGTTTGAATGTTCCACATCATGAGAGCTTTTGACATTGCAGTCCATTTTCCCAGAAAGGACAGTGAGTCCTTAAAATAATTATTTAGCTAACCTTAGAGTGAACTAGCTTTGCTGTCACTGCTAACATTTGGATGTACTCATTGTATTAATAGGTTTTGGCACATTCCTCCTGCTTTATTTCCATCTTTTAAGAATAGATCTTGTTCTCAGTGGTCCACATTGAAAGGATAAAAGGCATAGTTGAAATAAATCTTACTGAAGCTTTTAATTATTATTTCTCCTTAGAATTTGGCTCTAGAATTTCATGTAGTTAAATCATAAAGTTGTAGGCATTGAAGGTATTCATTGTTGTGAAGAATTCCTTCTATAATGTTGGCTTCTGTAGTTAAAACTGGAAGATATTTTACCTTAATTACATAAAGTTCCTGTGTTAATGTGTGCTTGTTTTCAACTGGCCATTAAAATCCAAGACATTTATAGCTAATACATTAGTAAATGCATATTTGAAGAATGCTCTCATTTGAACATGTCTTTATGTTATTTCTAAATATGGCTTCCTATACATTGTAAACTTTTTTAGTAAAATTCACTATTAATGTCATTTATATTTTGCTGCTCTGGATAACATAATTCTTCACTTCAATTAGAAAAATTCCTACCAGAATATCAAAATGTCTAAATGTGTAATTTGCCTGAAATAGTACTATTTCACTTATAGAAAAATATTTCAAAATAACCACCTATAGGAGATATGGACCTTAGCAAGATGTTCTCACCTTTAATGGGCCCAATTTCTGTGTAATATGGCTCTGTTCTTTTGTGTTTATAGACTTTACAGATGCCTTGAAATATGTGTCTTTCCTTGGAGAGAGCAAGAAAGAAGCTAAATATTCTTGAAGAATTCCTGAGATGGCATGCTTTAAACAAAACTATCTGTGTGAAGAGAAAAGAGAAGGAATGAATAGATTTTAATCTTTCTCAACACCAGCTATTTTCTGTTGAAAAGATTCCAGTAGAGGAGAGCAGAAAATAGAATTATAAATATGGTAGCTTGCTGAAATTATTATGCATGAAAAACTTCCTCCTCAGTGTGTTCCAGATGAAATGAATTTATATCATATTATAATGTTAGTCATATAATCACTACATAAAATGTTCCATTTTGTATGTATTCCACAGCCTTTAGATTAAATCTCAGATCTTTTTATAACTGATTCCCCCAAGATTTTATTCATAGTAGCCTTCATTTTTCAAATACATATATAAAATTAAGATGGCCTGCATATACATTTTAGATACTACACTCTATAGGTTATAGTCAATGTCTGTATTTG
>CABHPQ010155148.1:0-17046 GCA_902168405.1 Peromyscus aztecus
TTCTTTCTTTCTTTCTTTTTTTTTTGTAGACACTTTTAAATCAGCACTTTCTCCTTTTCTTAAATAAATGTTTTGTGAGTGTTTTATTGCGTTTTTAGAAGCACAATCAGAGCTCAAATACAATGTCATTCTTGCATAGCTTCCTGGGCTACAAAACAGAGTTGGATTCCTAAAATCATTTTCTGTGATCAAATAGACACTGTGAACTTAGCCCACCGCCAATACCACAACAAAACCAACCAACCAACCCCACAGCCCGCAGAAGCTACCCCTCTGGCCTTGAATAGGTGCTCACAAAGGTTCCTTGAAACAGTCACCCCCACTGGTTTTTGTTTCTCCCCTGTAGTCCCAGGAGTATAAGGTGTTTAGCCATGGACATTTTTCCACACCATGAGTTTCCATTTTAAAGAGAAGTGCATGGGGTGAACAGAGCACTGATTGCTGTGTGAGTGAAGGCTGGAGAGAAAGCAGGAGAAGCAGATGCTCTGTCTTCGGGATCTAGAGATGAATGCAGCAAGTGGGAACCAGTGGGGAGGAGGGAGGAGGTCCTCAGGGAGAAAAGATGCCTTTGGGGGCCAGAAAAGCACCTCATCTGGCAAAGCTAGGAACCTTATGGAAGCCAAGTCAAGAACTAGACCACCCGTGATAGAGTCAGCTCACCTGCCACACAAGGAGTTGACCTGTGGGCCACCCAACAAAAGGGCCAGTCTGTGCTTCATAAATTTGCCAAGTCCACTTAAATTGTTCCCCAAGAGCACAATCCCCCTTCTTCTCCCAAAGCAATGAAGATGTGGGTGTGGGAGGAAAGACTCAGTGCCTCACTGATGAGGGAGAACTGGGTAGTTTTACATGTGTATGTACACACACATAGGTATACATCTATGCAAACACATATCCTTCAAATTTAGAAATATATTCCTAAAGGACAATCACTTTAGTTCTTACAGATAATGATATTGAAAAATGGGAAAGATGGAAGTTAAAAGAAATAAGCACTTATTAACAGTGAATTATGTGATAAAAGGCTATAGCCTCCTACCAGATACTTATAAAAGAGGGAAAAATCATCTGCCTTTTACACATGGAAAATTGCAGGTCAGAGAAATTGTCTCTCCCGAAATTACCAAACTAATTCTAACAATAAACACAGCCAGATACTGAGTACTTTACTACATGCCAGATAATTTTAAGTAATTTCACCCATAATTACCTTCCATAATAGCTACACTTGTCCTTCAGTATCCACTGGGATGAATCCAGCACCCCCTGTGGACTCAAAAATCCACAGATGCTCAAGTCTGTTATGAGAAATGGGGGAGCATTTGCATATCACCCATGGGTATCCTCTTCTACACTTTAAGTCATCTCTAGATTGCCTGTAGTCAGTACAATGCAAATGGTTCGTAATTCTTGTGCTGTATTGTTTAGGGGGTAATGACAAAAACGTCTGTGCATGTTTAGTACAGATGTAACATTTTTCTTCGTATATGTTTTGATTCACAGTTGACTAAATAGATGATGAGACCAGAGATTCAGAGGGTCTACTGTACCTATTGTCACCAAGTAATCTTACCTAGTTGCTCTCACTGTGTCATCCCTAGAAGGTATCATTGTTATTACTATCCTCAATACACAAGATGGGCAATAGTAAGCGACATAGCTGAGATCGCATTAAGAAACGATGGAGACAGGGTACAAGTCAAGGCTGTTTCTTCTGGCGCCTGAATTCTATCACTCTCTCTCTATTCCAGGTTTCACCCCATTGTCAGGAATCATGCCCAAACCTAGGAAGTTTATTGACCTGGGAACACCAGTGATGTCTTTTCTATTTAACAAAAACAAAGGGTTCTTTCTTCATGGGTCTGTTTAGATTTTACTACATTTTGTGGCTCAGTAAATGTATTGTTCAACAAACTCTATCAGAGTTTAGCTAGCTGAGCACCCACATGGCCTTTAAGTACTTCTTGGGATCAAGTAAAAAAAAAAAACACAAATTTACATGAGGTATCTGAATCATTATATTTCCAATAGTACTATTAAGATTTCTTATTTTTGCTTCTGCTCATGTGTGTATGTTAGTATGCACACATACATGCAGATGCCTATTAAGGCTGGAAAAGGACATCTGGTGCCTTGGAGCTGGAATTACATGAGCGCTTGGAATCAAACCCAAGTTGTCTGCAAAAGCGGCACTCTAATGACTGAGCCGTATCTTGAGCCCATATCCAGGATAATACTAAATTGGCTGAGATACAGCCTATTCAAAAATAAACTGCCATTATTTTTAGCTTCCAGGGAAACTTTAATTTTTATTATTCTAATAGCTAATAGTTATATGCACATGTGCATATATACATATATGTATACATGATTATTAGTTTAGTTTTTTCTTATATTTTGAATCTAAAAGGATAAAAGACTTGGCCATTTTTCCTTGGTATGAAATCTTTACATCTGGATGTAGTTGTTAATCATTGCCCAGATTTCACTTTGAAAAGCAAGTACAACAGTAGAGATGCACAGTGGTTCCAAGATTGCAGATTGGAAAAGCAGCCAAGTTAATACTCTTTGGTCAGAGGCTCCTGGGGAGGACGGTGGATTTGAATCTGTATCTGGGTAATTGGACACAAAAACATTAGGATAAGAAAACAAAACAATAGACCCTGCTCCTACAAGAGAAAGACCTAAGCAAGCAGAAATCAGCCTGGGCCTGAACTTCTCTGCAAAGGAGCCGTGCCTCTGCCAGAGCCTGCTGCATCCAGTTGCTCCATTCAAGCTGCACTCAGCTGCAGCTGCCACAGAAATGCTTCCCTGCACAGGTGCCACCTGAGCTGGAGAGAGAACGTGTGAGCTGCAGTAGCACAGCTGGAGGGTATGGGGAAAGAGGTGCCCCAGACACTCCCTGTGGAAGTCCAAGCAGATGCAGCCACTGTAGAAATATGGAGGCAGGAGAGAGAGATAGCTCTGGGGTGAAGAGCACTGGGTGCCCTTCTAGAGGATATGGATCCTATTCTCAGCACCCACATGGCAGCTCACAACAGTCTGTAATTCCGGTTCCAGGGGATCCCATGGCTCTTTCTGGCCTCCATGGGCACATATGTGGTACACGTACATGGAGGTAGGCAAAATACCCGTACACATACAATATTTTTTTTGAATTTTCGAAGAGAAAACACCAGGGATTATTCGAGCAAAAAAGTACAAATAGGACTACCATTTACCAAACTATACCAATTTAAGCATATTCCCAAAGGATGCTAAATTTTGTGACACAGATACTCGCAAATCTGTGTTTAAAGCTGCACTATTCACAATAGCTAAGAAATAAAACCAGTTTAGATGTCCATCAAAAAGTGAGTGAATGAAGAAATGTGGGGCATTTTACTGAGCCTTAAAGAAAAATGAAATCATGTTAGCTATAGAAAAATTGCGGGAACTGGAAATTATTAGGTTAAGCAAAAGTAACCCTGATTCAGAAAGACAAATACTGAATGTTTTCTCTGATATGTAGATCCTGAATTTTCATGTAGGGCTTGTCATAAAACTAGGAAGGGGGCCATAAGAAAGGAAAAGAAGTCTTAAGGGGGAATAGAGTGAAATAATACATACGACATCAAAACAGAAAAACTGTGAATGAAAGTGCCTCAGTGAAAGATATGACTTTGAATACTAACCTTAAAGGGTTATTATAAAAATAAACTACTGAATTCCCGAAGGAATCTCCTACTTGAAAACAAAAACAAACATCTTAGGGTCACAAAAGTAATATTTGATTCTAAATTGAATTCTGCTTCACACTACATTATTGAAAATTAAGCTTAACTTTATGTAACTCCATATTTTCCCATCCCTAAATCGGGATCAAAATACCCATCTCATTATGTATGTGCGATATTTTATTTAAATAGGAAAAGAAAAATTATTCTGTATTCTAGCAAAAATTAAAGTTAAGAACTAGAAGTATTACTCCTAGGGTGAATCTTCCTTCTCCTCCTCCTCCTCCTACTCCTTTTTTTCAAATAAACATCTTGTTTTCTCCAGTGCTGAGGTTTGAACCTGTGGCCTCATGAATGCTAGGCAAGTTTCACCACTGATCTTTCCTGGTGCCTCTATAGGAACACTATTGCTGACATCCACCTCCCACTGGCAGCTGACCTTCCTTTCTATTCTTGTTTGTTTACTATGGTAGCCCCGAATATTTGTCTGGATAATACTGCCTTACTTCCACCACCCTATTCTTTTGATAGAAGGATCTTAATCTTCCTGTGATGGCTACTTTTGTGTCAACTTTACACAAGCTACAGTCATCTGAGAAGATGGGATCTCAAGTGAGAAATACCCCCACCAAATTGGCCCAGGGACAGGACTGTAGGGCATTTTCTTCATTGGTGATTGATGTGGGTGAGCCCAGGCCAGAGTAGATGGGGCAACATTAGGCAGTTAATCCTGGGTACTACAAGAAAGCAGGCTGAGCAAGCTATAGGGAGCTAACTAGTAAGCAGCACTCCTTCATGGCCTCTGCATCAGTTCCTGTCTGACTTCTCTGAATGGTGGACTACAGGTTGTAAGATGAAATAAGGCCTCCTTCCCAAGTTGCTTTTGGTTATGGTGTTTTATCACAGCAATAGAAACTCCAAGATGCTTTCCGTCTAGAATTATCAGCAAGTTCTAAGTTTTCCAGTTCCTGCATTCATGGCTTTATTCTCAGTACCCATCCCTGCCCAGCACTTTGATCACTATTTCATACACTGTGAGCAGGTGAAGATTTATGCTACAAGAACAGAAACTGTGGTAGTCATTCAGCTCTGCTACATACCCCATGTGCTGTGTGAGAGACACACAGTCCATCCAATTATTTGTTATTTTATACTATAGAACATGTTACTTAGTTACAAAAAGCAAACTTCCTATTGGGACATAAAGGCTCATGCTTGATGCAGAAGGATTGACATGAGTTTGAGGCCAGCCTGCCTTACACAGTCAGTTTGAAGCCACTCAGAGATGCAGTGTGAGAACATGTTTCAAAAACAAAATTTAAAAAACAGGTGGGTTTAGGTACCCGCCAGCCGGGAAGGAGGCTGAGGGTAGGAGCCACCCAGGCCTTTGGAATTTGCCCCCACATGAGCACCAGATATTGGTGAAATTATTAAGGCCACTCCACGTAGTTAAAAGGAGATTTATTTAATGGCGCAACTTACAAATGAAGGGATAGGTAGGTTGAGGGTTCTGGGAAAGTCGCAGCGTAGTCCGGCGGTGTTCTCTGGAGAACTCTGGAGAACTCTCGTCCATCCACCTCTAGCATCTGGGTTCCCAGCAGCAAGAGAGCACGGGTGGTCCCAATCTCAGGTCTTCAAGGCCCTCCTTTGGTCCTGCCTTGTAGGCGTGATAGTTACCAAAGCCTCAGTGGGGATTGGAACTTCCAGACCAAAGCTGGAAAGGCTACCCACTACAGCTATTCATCGATCTATTCATCTGAGATGAACAATTAATGACAAACATTGAGACATCAGGACATACTGTTACCAAGATCTCACTCTGGTCTCCCTTTGGTTTCATGATCCTAGTGATCTGGATCAAAATAATTGAAACTACGGAGTGAGGGGTCAGTAAAACGCTTGTGGTGCCTTTATGATGACTTGAATTCAATCCCCAAAACCGCCCCCCAAAAGCTAACCACAAAAGCATGTGCCATAATCCCAAGGCTGTGAAAATGGAGATAGGAGGATTCCTAGAGCTTTCTGGACAGCTAGTGTAGCTTAATCAGCAAGTTCCAGGGTCACAGATAGATGCTGTCTCAAAAACTAAGGTGGAGAGTAACTGAGTACTAGAGGAAGGTAGGAACCCATTAAGGTCAAGAAAACAGAAGACCTAACATTCAGGGAGACCTAACATTCTAGTTAGGCAGGGTCTGGCTAACGGACAATCCCTTGAGAAGGAAGGACCACTCCTAAAAAGGCAGACTCTCTTTAAGCCATTCTAAAGAGGTGGGCAGAATAATGCTTTCTTTTGATAACTATTCTTGTTAATAAGATACAGTACTTTTCCTTTCCAGTATCCCTATCCAATAAATGTATTCCCTACAAGCCAAGCTGCCATGATGTTCAGCTGGGTCTGCCCACAGGAACTCAGAAAGATGCAACTTTTCCTCTTTATTTTTTCTCTCTTTCCTTCAGATGCTGGCCAGGACCTAAGTATGCTTTTTCTTCTGATACTTTGTGCTTCCTTATTCTTCCTCTAAAGCTCCACTCTACCCCATAACATGTGGCTACCTGCCACCATGCAGCTGACCTCTATGCCATCTTAACTCCAATGACATGGATTTTCCCCCTTCTCTCCTCCATTCTTCTCTCCTGGGAAGCTGCTGAGGTTTACCACTAGACTGCTCTGGGATATTGTTCTTTTAAATTGTAATGAATTGTCCTTGAGCTTCCTTTTGAGTCCATTTTTAAATTACGTTATTAGTGAGACTAAAACTCCAAAGAGGGGAATCTAGTTTTCCTTCTATCATTTGGAAACCATGAGGGGTCTCCCCAAAATTCAGTAACATAAGAAAGACACCCAGTGTCAACTTTTGGACTCCAGACAGGCATGCAAATAGATAAGAACACACATACACACTAGAATTCAACTGAGATACTAAGAATAGTGTAAAAGATAAGCAGAATTTATTACAGAATACAGTAGACACCCTCAAGCAAGGACTACTGTCCAAAGGGACCATTACAAAGGAAAGACTAGACAGTGTCAAGAAAACAATTGTGTAGGGCAAACCTTCAAGGGTAAAGTGGACAATGACCAAGAGCACTGTGTTTGTTCAAGTAGACTACATGCTATTACCATTGTAAAGTCAGGAGGACCACTTCTTTGCGGGATATTTTCCCACCAAGGTTACTGACAAGCCCGTTCTTTTGATCAGTAATCATGTAACAGAAGACTTTAAAAATAAAGAAAAAACAAACAAATCTATGAAAATAGATACTAAATCCCTCCAGCTCTATCTTCCTCATTATTGTCTAATTCATACCCAGTCTTTTACATACGCTTTAACTATTAGGAACTGAAACTGCGGAGCTTCCATTTGGTATCATATATTCTAAGCAGGGGCAATCATAGTATTTTGCCCTTCTTCTTGTTGTAGGATATTTTGATCACACACTGACACTCCAGAGACTGACAATAAAGTTGACTTTGAATCAGAGGATGAAGCTAGCTACTAGCTGACCAAAATTAGCCATAGAGGTTTTGGAGGACCGTGGACATATAGGAAGTAGTAAGATGGGGCTCAGAGAGGTTCTCTGCCCTTTTGGATTGAGAAAGGACAAAAAGAGGAGGTCATTGTTCACTTCTTGGCTGCTTCTCTGATCATTCAAGTTCTTACCCTGGTATCTGACTCCCAATTTTTTATTGATAAAGAATAACTAAATAAATGCTTAATCTGGTGTCCAACACAGGGCATGAGAACCCGAGGCAGCTGTTCGCCATCATCTTTGCAGCCGCCGGAGTTACCACCACAGCTGGCTTTCCTTCCCCCACCCCATGCCCTCCACAGGAGTCTGAGGTTTTCTCACTGTAGCCTCTACAGCATTCTCCAACTGCCATGGGGCACTGGTCCCAAATACCACAGGCAGCTGGACCCCAAATGCTGCCTGAGTTAGCCAACCCCTGCCAGCCAGCTCTGTCATTCAGGCAGCTCCCTGCCTTTGCTTACACACACACACACACACACACACACACACACACACACACACACGCTTCATCATCTGCATGTCCCCCTTTTGCTGCATATTTTTCAGGCAGCTGGCATCTCCCTGTGGGCCACTGCCACACCATGTTGGCCACTTGGACATCCACTTGGGCTTATACTGCTGCTGCTCCCACCACACACTTCCAGCCCCCATCTACATGCAAACAGCTGCAGCTGCCCTTGACCAGGCAGTGCACTGCTCACATTTTCTGCCCAGCCATAGGTGCGGTAACAGATAGCCTCACACTTTGCTGTCATCATCAGAAGGTCTGGAGAGACACCTGGAAATTCTTAAGAGGGGGAATTAGGTGTTTTTTTTTTCATAATTTACCCACATTAAGAATGGGGAACAAAATTATAATACAGAGAGTTAGGTTTCGGTATGGTTCCACAGTGGATGATTAGAAAATGGAAAAAAAATAAATGAAGGGATAACCAACTTAGCTGGAATTGACATAATGTCAATTATAATCATTATCACTTTAGTAATTCATGTTTTATCCTTTAAAAATGGTTTGACAACAGTGCCAAATATGAAAAATTGACTGATAAGATACAATCCTTAAAAAGGCCAACTAATGAAACTGAGAGAAATTTTCACACACAGAGGAATTTAGAGCAGAACCTACCTCACCATTACATTATGAAACTGGAGAGGAGTGGCCCAAGGTTATTAGAAAACCAACCTTAATTTACCCAATTACAATTCAAGAATGATCACCAGATGATATGGACCCCCAAGGCTATACAGAAGTTAACTGGGATCCTGTAGAAATGTTAGATATGAAGAGATTTAAGGAAGCACTGGTTTTATATGGTATACATTCACCTTTTGTGAAGCAGATGTTAAATTCACGAGCAACTCAGAACAGAATTATTCCACAAGACTGGAAAGATTTGGCTACAGAAATATTGGAAGCTGTTCCTCAGTTACAATGGAAAACATGGTAGAGAGAGGAAACTAGGGTCACAGAACAATGAAGTAGGGCTAGAGGTGTTGAAATTTCCTAAGAACAGCCTCTTGATGAAGGCCAGTATGCTGAATTGCAAAGAAAGATTACATTTGATGATCATGCCTTGGCCCTATGTCATATAGCAACATTGAATGCTTGGGACAGGGTTGAAGAATCAGGAAATAGGACTAAATCATTTAGTAAAATTATACAAGGCCCAAAAGAAGTCTTCACTGATTTTTTTTTTACAAAGATTGACTTCTTCTGTGAATAGAATAACAGATCCAGAAATTAGACAAATATAAATTGAATCTTTGACTTTTGGAAATGCTAATTCAGCATGCAAAAGGGTGATTAGGGCTTTAAAGGCAAGATCAACACCAATACGAATGGATTAGAAATACAGCTGATACTGGATCTCATACTTATGATGATACTTAAATAGCAGTACTTAAATACTTAAATATTTTAAGAAAAATCAAAGGTCAGATGTTTCAATTGTGATAAACAAGATCATCTGAAAAGGGATTGTAGGCAAGGTAGTCCTAGAAACAATGTTTTTTTCTAGAGATTATCAAACGTAAAGCCCCAGACTTCTGGAATATGTAGAAGGTGTGGCAAAGGCCAGCATAGGACTAATTAATGCAGATCAACATGGGACAGGCAAGGTAACCCTCTGCCATCAAGAAATGCCTTAGGGGGCCTCTCACAGGCCCCATGTCAAACAAGGTTCAATCATTCCCTATCAGCATTGGGGAAACCCCTCCACAGAGCAATTAAAAGACTTAATGCCTGTTGTTAAAAACCATACTGCTCTGGATGACAAAACAGCTTTAGAAGATAAAATTTTCAGAAGAGATGATAAAACAAATATTTTGGCAGACCTCTATAAATGTCAAAGAACAAAGCTAAAAATAATACAAATAAACGGCGTTGTGATTGAAGGTTTACTAGACACAGGCATGGATGAATCAATAATTTCACCAAAATCTTGGAATCCAGATTAGCCTCTTCAGGATGCAAATGTTTAGCTTCTAGGAATTGAAACTTCATCTCAGGTAAAACAAAATACAAAATGGGTCAAGTGTATAGGGCCAGAAGAACAAATAGGAAAATGAAAGCCATATGTGACTAACAGAGCAATTAATTTATGGGGACGTGGTGTGTCCAGCAATGGAATACCTAGATTAACATTCCTCCAATATCAGAAACAAACCATAAACTAAAGTATGCTTCTGAGAAAAAATATTAAAAGGTATTATCAAGAAGAGTCACTGACTGTTCAGGTTGTACATAGCAGGGAACAACAGCTGCTGATCTTTCAAAGGACCAACAGTCCTACCTTTAAAATGGTTAACTGACAAACCTGTCTGTGTGGAACAATGAACTTTGACATCAGAAAAATTACAGGCATTAGAACAGCTGGTACAGGATCAGCTAAATGCTCAACATATTGAAGAATCGACCAGTCCTTGGAATTCTCCTATATTTGTCATTAAAAAGAAATCTGGAAAATGGAGAATGTTAACAGATTGAAGAGCCATAAATAAGGTGATTCAGCTAGTGGGCTTTTCACAGCCTGGAATTCACTTGCCTTCTTTATTACCTAAAGGATGGTCTATAACAGTGATTGATTTAAAAGACTGCTTTTTTTTAAACTATGCCTTTGCAAGAACAGGATAGAGAAAAATTTGTCCTCACAGTGCCTACTTATAATAATTCCCAGCCTGTTAAAAGATATCGGTGGAAAATTCTTCTACAAGGGATGTTAAATAGCTCTATCTTGTGTTAATATTTTGTATAACAGCCATTGGAAATAATTTGTAAACAATTTCCTCAATCTATAATTTACCATTATGTGGATGATATCTTACTAGCTGATTCAGATGCAGATATCTTAGAGAAAATGTTTGAAGAAATAAAGAAAATTTTGTCTTGTTGGCGATCACAAATTGCTCCTGAAAAAACACAAAAGGGGATTCTATTAATTACCTAAAATATAAAATAGGTTTACAAAATATTCAACCCCAAAAGGTACAAATCAGGAGAGATCAATTATGGACTCTTAATGACTTTCAAAATTGCTGGGAGACATTAACTGGTTCGGGAAATGGAACCAGTTCAAAAGAGAGAAGTATGCTACTGGCAGAAAATCTGAAAGAAGAACCATCTAAGCCATTGGTTCCCAACCTTCCTAATGCTGCCACCCTTTAATACAGTTCCTCATGTTGTGGTGACCATAAAATTATTTTGTTGCTACTCCATAACTGTAATTTTTGTTACTGCTATGAATTGTAATTTAAATAACTGATATGCAGTATATCTGACATGCAATCTATTAATCCCAACAGTTGAGAATAAGACCACTATCATAGTTTAAAGCCAAATTTGAAGCAAGCTTTAATTAAATACTGCCCAGGTATGTGGGCTCTGGCCAGGTCCATACCCAGGTTGAGAACTGCTGATCTAAGCCTTCTGACATCAGACATGGAGCTGCAGAATCTGGATTTGGCCTGCTGTATTTCAGTCTTGCTTTGATCCAGTTTTTCCTCACTATGCGCCCCATTCCTCCCTTTTAGAATGGTAATGTATATTCTGTGCCAATGTATGTTAAAACTATATAATTTACTCTTTTAGTTTATAAGGAATTTACAACTAAGAGATTGTCTTGAATCTCAGAAGAGAGTTTGGACTTTTAAACTGCTTTGAGACTGTGAAAGACTATGGGGACTTTTAAAGTTGAACTAAATATATTTTGCATTGCAATAGGCCTATGAAGCTATGAGGGCCAATGAGTGGAATGTGGTAGTTCAAGTGAGAATGGCCACCAATGGCTCATATATTTGAATATCTAATTCTCAGTTGATGAAACTGTTTGGAAATGATTAAAAGGTTTGGCCTTTTTGGAGGAGATGTGTCCATGCTGGTGGGCTTTGAGGTTTCAAAAGACTCATACAATTCCCAGTTAGCTTGTTCTGCCCAATAATTGTGGATCAAAATGTGAACTTGGTTTTCCTTCACTCTGACATCATGACTCTAACCCTCTGAAACCATAAGCCAAATTGTTTTCTTTTATAAGTTGTCTAGATCATGTGTCTTTTTACAACAATACAAAAGTAACTAAGATAGTTTCCTTTGAGATGAACAGTCTTACTTAATTTTTTCCAGGCCTAGATTTAAATAAAAGATATTCCTCCTCCAAACTCTTTCTCCCCATGTCAGTGGAGGCTGAGTAGAAGGACTTCAAGGTCTAGTGACAGTTTCAGTTCTTGGCTTTATAAGCTGATTGTGTGAAGAAAGTGTCCATCCTCAGTAATGATCAAGCCTGCATATGTCTGATGAACCACTTGACTAGACTAAGGAAATGAATTAACCTCCAATAGTGAGCCACACATAGTGGATAGTTTTATGGTCAACATTTTATTTAATATTCTTAACAAAGCATAATCTAGATGGTCTTATTCTTTTATAAAGAAATGGAAGTTAAATGAAATTTAGAAATGTAACTGTGGCCGCTGAGCTGGTGAATATAGTTGAACCCTATCTATTAATCCCAGAAGCAAAGGCTATCTGTTCACATCCCACGGCTCCTCAGGAAATACCAGAACATTTTGGATGCTTATAAAACCCCTGAATCTCTGCAAGTCTTCAAGAATTCTTTAGAATGCTTTTTAAAATAAAGTGCCTGAGTCCAGTGGTATCTTTGTTATGGAGACTAAGTTTGTGATAAAGATGTCAATGACAAGGACAGTGCAATCTGAAGACTCAGCCCCACATTGCCCTCATCCAGCCTGAATTCTTCTCCAAGCTCTTCACTCAAGTGAAGTGACCACCCCTGACTACAGCCCAGGAAAGAGTGAGTTAACATGAAGCACAGTTGATGTTTATTAAGAAAAACTTTTAACATAAATTTAAGCACAGACATTAACAGAAGGAGAGCACTTAGGAACAGAATAGGACACACCCAGATGTGGAAACACAGTTTTCAAGAAAGCCTCATTTAAGTGCCTTAGCAACAGTGGTATACGTTATTTGGGTAGCTTTGGAAGCTACATTATTACAAGGTTTTAAAGGATCCTTCCCCCTCCCCCTTTTTTCTTCTTTAAATAAATGAGATCATAGGATGGTTCCTGGGGTATAATTGCTTTCTTATACGTGGTAGACCATCTGCTTAGGGATGGTACCACCCATAAAGGGTTGGACCCTTCCAGATCAATTACCAACCAAGGAAACATTCCACAGGTTTGCCTATGCCAATCTAATGACATTTTCTCATTTTTTCAATGGAAGTTTCCTCTTCTCAAGATGGCCCTGGCTTATGTCAAGTTGACTATATATATATATATATATATATATATATATATATATATATATATATGCATATACATATATGTTTGGACACACCTTTTCTATAAGAAACAATAATTTCATGAGGAAAAATTTATAGCAGAAACCTAATTATAATTATGATGAACAGGTATAATTTTGAACAGTAATACAGTCTACAAGGTATATTGATAGCAATTTCTTCAAATACTATATGATATATCTATGAAATATCCCTAATAAAATCAGTAAAACAAGACTCACACACACCACTTTTCCAGAAAATCAATGGAATCAATGAGTGTACTGAGTTGGGTTTTTTCAGTTGCTGTTCTTTTATGGCTTTATATTATTTATTTGTTTTCAGTTGAATTGGATCTTGAATTTTATCGTTCTGTTCAGAAAGCTCTTTTTCTGCACAAGAGTAACTACTGTCTGGCTCAGCCACCTCAGAGAAGTTACAACTACAATGACCATTATTTACAATGGTCCCTGCCACATCAGGGAGCAGGGCCGCACAACAAAAAGAAAATCCTTCAGGACCCAAAAGCTGGTTCAGTAGGTGAAAGCACTTGCTCTTCAAGCCTTACAACTGAAGTCTGATGCCTGGGATGCACATAGAACGGAGAAAACCAAATCCCAAAAGTTGTCCTCTGACCTCCGTTTGCATACTGTGGCACATGCACACACATCTGTTCTCTTGCTCTCTTTATCTCTCTCTCTCTCTGTCTCTCTTTCTATCTTATGTGCACACAAACACATACACACGCTCATAATTTGAAAAAATAAATTTAAAGAAAATTTCAGAAGCCAGATATTTGTCATTACTGCTCATGTATGCGGCTGTGATATTGTTCTAATTACAGATTCGGGCACTACAAAAACACCAGCCAAGACCTCTGAGGAGAGCCAGTGGCTGTGCATATGAGGTATTTCCAACTATTTAGCGAAAGCCATTAATATATCATTACCGTGACCTAGGACACACCCTTTAAATCTGCTACTCTGGGGGAGATGAGCAATTCCTCCAGTCAAACGTTTTCAACTCAACTTGAAATGTTTGTGTTTGTGCATACACAAATACACATGTGGCCCTCACTCAACGCCCCCTGCTTCTCTAAACCACTACCCATGAACCAAATTACTATTGATGCTTATTTAATAAAATAATTTACCTTAAGGTGGAATTGATTGTACCCATTCACAGGTCGTTTGGGTTGGGGGTTTGTTCTTATTTGTTGGTAGCTGGGAATAAAGCCCAGGACCCTGCACATGCAGGCACCTGAGCTCAGTCTCTAGCCACTGGCTCTTTGATACAGAGTCACAATACATAGCCCAGGCTGGCCTTAACCTCATGGCTCTCCCACTTCAGCTCCCTCAGGGCTGTTTCCATAAGTGTTTGCCATTATGCCAGATGAGGATGCTTGATTTCAAACAAACGTTTGCTCCCAAATGCTTTGCCTGTTGGAAAGTCTTATCAGCTGTGACCACATCAAGTGTTTTCTGCTGCCTGGAGGACATTGTATGAGATTTTTCTCTGTGGCACATTCTTCTCTGCATGTGCTCATTACTACCAGGCCAAGGTAGAGTTCATGAGTTCAGGTTAGCTGGTGACTTCTGATTCAGACTCCAATAAAAACAGGACGTTTTCCTTCGTAACTCTGATAATACTTGAAAATTAAAAGTTATCCCTATAACTTCTATATAGCTGTCTTGCCAACTAAAATTTTGTCTCTCTGAGAGTAGACAGGAGTTTATCTCCAGGGTTTATAGTACTTCACATCATACATGTATCCTAAATGTTAGTTGAGTATGGCTGTCTAACTAAGTATATTCAGGGGAATTGGAGGACCATGCATACGCCTCTTTTGAAGGAAAGCATCAGCTACCTGCACAGTTCCTTGAAGGAGTAAGGAAGGCAAAAGAGATGTTAAATGCTTGAATTCTCTGCTGAATTCAGCTAATGACTCTTGGGGACCTCTTCCTGCTACCCTGTCTTTTACACATCTCACAGCATGACCACCCACGACAAGCACAGCCTTAGAAATTCCTCCAGTCAAACGTTTTCAACTCAACTTGAAATGTTTGTGTTTGTGCATACACAAACGTGTGTGTGTGTGTGTGTGTGTGAGAGAGAGAGAGAGAGAGAGAGAGAGAGAGAGAGAGAGAGAGAGAGATGTGCGCGCACGTGTGATTTTGGAATTCTGGCTTGCTCTAATTCCAAAGAGAAGCCTTTTTAAATGCTAGTCTAGGAGGAACTGAAATGATGTCATTCCCCAATGACCTCATCCACGACGGAATTGTGAAGTGGGTTCTGACACGAAAACATGACTGGGAGAACTTCCAACTCCATCTGGCAAGAACCACCACTTTTTTTTTTTAAGTGATCACTCAGGTTATGTATGCTGTGGATCAGGGTAATATGTTCAGCCAGTGGGAAAGTAAACACAGATGATTACTATAGACCCAAAGCAAGAGAAATTTCAGTCTTTCGGAACTTGGTTATCAAAGTTTCTATATGTGAACATAATGAGCACATATTTACCATGATACTTTTGTATTATGTTTCAAGATACATTATTTTGGTAATTTAAATGTATTGAATGCTTAAAATCTAAGCAAAATACGCTTATTGAAGGTGTAAAAATAATTGCTAGAGGAGAAAATTAAGGTTCCTCGGGGAAAGTCCTTGGGTAGGTGGTGATCAAATAAGCCAGACGAACGGAGGGCGGACTCAACAGTTGGAATTCTTCTATTTTCAGATTATCATTTTGACACGGAGTCATTAAAACTGTCCTGTGCAATTTTCTCAGCCAAAATCATTGTATCAAGATGCATTTCAGACTCTGTGGAAATGGTCCAGTGTGTGGAGTGTTTGCTGCACACGGAGTAACTGAGCTCTGCTTCCCGGCATCCACATAAAAAGCCAGGTGTGGTGATGCTTGCTTATGATCCCAGAACAGAAAATGTAGAGACAGGAGGATCCCTGTGGCACACTGACAAGTCAGTGTAGCCAATCAGCAAGCTCCAGGTTCAGTGAGAGGCTCTCTCATTAAAAAATAATAATAATAATAATAATAATAATAATAATAATAAGGTGAAGAGAGATCAAGGAAGACACCTGATACAGCCTTTTGCCTTCACATTCATGCACATAGACATGCAGGCCCACCAGTATATACATATGCACACACAAACAAAGATGCACACACATGAACATGTACAAATGCACTTCACAAGTGGCTGCAACAAAGTTTCCTATGACTTTTGTTATATAGCCATAACTTATCAATAAGTATAACTAATAAGCTAACACACTTTGACAAATTTCTCAGGGCTGCTCCGCCTACTTTGCTTATTTGTTTTCGCACACATGGACACTCCCTCTGTTTTCTGACATATCACACTTGTCTCTTTGATATTACTTTGGTCTCTTATCTAATGCTATGAATTGAACTGTGTACCCACCAAATTTACATGTTGAAATGCTAGGCCTGCATGACTTACAGCGCCTGCTGGACACAAGGTTTGCGGAGCCAGGGAGGAAAAATAAAACCCTTAGTTTACTAGAGATGTTGGGAGCCCTATGAAGGGTGGCCATTTGTTACCAGGGAAATTGGGGTCTCTCGTTTTGGCTTTTAGTCTCAATGATGAAAGAATTTAAAAAAAAAACAACTTAGTAGGAAGCACAAGAACAATTTTATTCAAACTTTAGAGAAAATAACAGGACAGTGTAAATCTCAGCACTAACCGGGAGGAGGGATATGGAGAAGGGGAATAGAAAAGGCCATGCCTTTTGAGTGAGAACGGCACATGCAGCAGTGGAGGTCTGCAAGCAGTGACATAGTAAAGGCGCACAGGGGTGGAGCAGGGAAGCGTGGCCTCAGAGAGTGAGTGAGAAAGCCCAAAGTACCAGAAAAAAGCAGTCAGACTTAGCAAAGCTGCGTGGCAGCAGCGCTGTGAGTGGCTGCACTGAGGACTTATGGGAGCAAATGTACATCCTTGTGAGTAGTTGTACTAGGG
>CABHPQ010155148.1:17056-34556 GCA_902168405.1 Peromyscus aztecus
CTGAGGGCTTCTGGGGGAAATAAATGTACATTAAACATCTCATTAAAAGCACAATTATTCCTCCCATCTCTTTAGTGTGGCTTTCTGTGGACCGCCCCTCTTGAGGGATAGTTCTTGGTCAGGTAATTGACAGGGCCAACTAGATTTCTTCTTAAGGGAGCAGAAACTAGAATGAAATGTGCTCTCTGAAGCATATCAGATGTCAGGTCTTCACCCAAGACCAGAATTACTATTCTTATGCTCAGGTCTTAAGGAGTACCAAGGCTGCTGATTCCCTTTCTTGTGTTATAAGGGAAGTGGAAAATACAAAGCTTTAGTGATCTCAAAGGCTACTCTAACATTCCCCATTCTGAAGAGATAACCCTAAAGCCATTTAGGAATTAGACAAAGGTTCAGGGGCCACGAATGCTTCTGGCATTTCTAGCCTTCAGCTGGAATAAGATCAAGGACATTTCCAGGTTTGGACCAAGGACAAAATGTTCACCTCAAATCTGCCTTACCAGTCTATCTCATTGGTTAAGGTGGAATTCTCATCAGATGTAACTGAGCCATTACAGAGGAAAAGACACTAGAGAGGTCCACCTTCTTGATGTGAGGACAGCCAGAAATAGTGGCTGCAGGCCAAGAGGAGAGTCCTCCCCAGAAACAGTCACTGCTGGATCTTTATCTGTACTTCTAGACTCTATGACAGTGGATAATAAATTATGGTTGTTTAGGCCTCCTGGCCTGTAGCATTTTGCTATGACAGGCCTTGTAGACTAAGACATGTAGCTTCTTGTTCTGCTAATAGTCTTGGTTTTAACCATTTCACAAAGACACTAAAAGGCACTGCTGTGTGTCAATTTCTTTATTTATCATTATAGATCTTTCTGAACTGTCCCCTGATCTTTGGAATATAGGATACATTGCTTGTTCCCTCTCTGTCTACAGTCCCAGGGCCTGATTCTAAAATAGTTTCTTTAGTCACTTTCTATAGACAGAGGGATAGACAGTGACATGTTCTTGTTCATAACGCTAATAGGGACACTGACATCACTATTTTGGTTGCCAGATGTTGATTTACTATGTCCATCGTTGCTGCTTCCTGTGGCTGGATGCTGTTACTCAGAAATGCCATTGTACTAGGGACAGTGAAGGTGTTACAAGTTGAACTTCAGATGTAAAGTGACCCCACTGAAGGGAACTTTGAATACTTATGCCACATGTGGCTCAGCTGTTATTAACTCTGACAGAGACCATGGGCTTTAAAGAAACCTTAAGCTATAGTTTCACATGACAACTCAAAAGTGGTTGCTACTATACCGTTCCAACTTACACATTAAAAACAACCCAGATTCAAAACAATCAGGTTATCCTTGCTTAACAAGGTAATGCAGGTTTAAACATAAAAGCAACTGAGGGAGCTCAGTAATCTGAGGCTTTCTTGAGATTGTCTCAACCATGCTCAAAATCTGTCCCCTTTGTGTATACCACATACTTCTCTGAGCCACAGAGCAAGGACCAAACGGAATCCACATAATATCTAGGGACAGTGATCACATGCCTGCCATGAAAATATGCTTTCCTTACAGCAACCACATGTTGCTTTTTCACATTGACAGGCTGGACATGGTTGAGTTGCGAGTGAAATCAGATCAGAATTTTCATCTCACCCCCATTGATTTCACTTCGGTGGCCATGGAAACCATTCAGTGTACAGGTGAGTGCATGTCCACACAGACTGACGGCCAGACTTCATGTTGAGGGCCTGAGTAGCTCATTTCTCCCCTAACACTGAAAACACTGTCTTCATCCAAGGGCAGAGGTGTGGAGTGACTTCAGAGCCATAGCACCTGGTCCTTTATGGAGCCAATGTTACTGAGCCCTTCAGCAGATCTCCACGTGCTTTTATTTTCTTAGACTTTTACAGAATATGAGAAGTGTTTATCTTGGCAGTTTAAATCTTTACTTCCATATTCAGAAAAAAAAATAGCCCAGACATTTACACAGGCTGACAGCATCCTACAAGATTCTAAATCTGGTTAATAGTCTATTCCATGGGTCTCTTTCTTTCTCTTTTGAAAATTATCCCTAATTGTATCAGTCTGTATTTCTTTCTTGATTCTTTCACATAATATTTATTTTAAAAAACTGTCTGACTTTATAACTGATTATTTCATGAAGTTGCCTAGATAGCAGAGACCACCTGTAAACAAATGATATTTCACATACTGTGAAAAATGAATCTGTGATTGAAAAGGTTTCTGTTTTACAGCTATGGTTGAACCACCTTACCGGTTCCCAGTCAATGGGCCAAATTTTAACTTTAATATTTGAAGTAAAATTTCAAACAGACCTTTCCATTTTAAAAGCAAGGTAGCAGTGAGTAGACATTTTTATTAAACATACATTAAGTCTGAAGTAGCCTAATTTGTGTTAAGATGTCATGGTTCTATTGCACAGACATAAACAAAAATATAAAAGCCGGATAACTTGTTAGCTTGTAGTATTCTACAATATCATATGTGACATTTCATGACAATGAAAACAAAGTTCTCAAACTTCTGTAATAGGTAAAACTATTTTGTAATTTCTCCAATATACTGTTTTAATGACTTTTTTCCCATTTTAATTCATACCTCTTTTTTAAATGAGGTTTTGCTTTGAAAGCCTAATATATGTATAGTTTAAGTAACTTCCAATTTGCTATTGGTTACCATTTCTTTTAGTCACTTGTGATGAATTTGTTCTTTAAAAAAATCCAGTTCTCTCAGTGTGAGATCCTATTGTGAGTACCACAGAAGACCATGTGCAGTATTTTTCCAGTCTTTATATATTTGAGATTCCTTAGGGAAGGATTCCATTGTCTAACAACTATATTTCAGCTGCAGCTTCTCGTCTCTTGCTCCAGACATGCCTCTGTGGTCACTTGCAGCAGTTTTCCTGGCTGCAGAACACATGCTGAGCTAAACCTTCTTCTGCAGATCAAGGGCACTCCTCTGACACAGAGGCTCTGTGGTCTGCTCACTTCTTCAGACCCAAGTCTGGATCCCCGTGAACCCATTAGTTCTCCTGGAAAAGGAAACCATTCTACTTCTCATACCCCACACCTCATCCTGTGCTGCCATGCTTGCTGTCCTAGTTAGGGTTTCTAGTGCTGTGATGAAACACCATGATCAAAAGCAACTATGGGGAGGAAAGGGTTTATTTCACTCACACTTGCATTTAACAGTTCATCATTGGAAGCCCTTAAACAAGAACTCCAACAGGGCAGGCACCTGGAAGCAAGTGCTGGTGCAGAGGCCATGGAGAGGTGCTGCTTACTGGCTTGCTCCCCATGCTTTCTCAGCCTGATAGCTTATAGAACCCAGGGCCACCAGCCCAGGGATGGTACCACCCACAATGGGCTAGGCCCTCCCCCATCAATCACAAGAAAATATCTTACAGGGTTGCCTATTCTATCTTACGGGGGAATTTTTCTCAGTTGAGGTTCCCTCCTCTCAGATAACTCTAGCTTGTGTCAAGTTGACATAAAACTAACTAGACAGCACAGTTGACCAATACCAAATGTGTTTATGTGGCTACAATTTATAGTATTTTCCAAAATCTAGTTTATCCAGACCAGAAGAACCTCAACTGTGAGAGAAAAACAATTCGTATTTCACAGCAACATATCCAATCCAACGCATTCTCTTTCTACAGTCCTATTTCTAGTATGCCATATGGAAACATACCCTACCTATACATCTTTGTTTATGACAGTGTGATAGTTATGAGACTGGAATGGCATACATGTTCCCCAAAAGTGAAGCTTTTGAACAGTGGCTTCCATTCAAATCTAGGAATCCTTCTGGCAAATTAAATTTAGAAGTAGAAATTCATTTGGGTTAATTTTAGCTGTGGAACTTTTATAAATATTAGTGCTCAGTCTTGGAGGATTTTACTATATTTAGATGATTTAGATGAAAGGGAAACTGACCACCATTCACACTACACCAGGTCCTAGGTCCCTGAGTCCACCAAGCTCCTACTCAGACATTTCTGTGAGTCACACGGGGAAAGCCTAGGCTCTGAATGTTGCCAGTGGCTATTGGGTGACTGCTGTGGTCCCTGGAAAAAGTACAGAAGACGAAGAATGGAAATGTATTCTTCTGAGTTACATGTTCCCACCTGCCCACCTACTGCCTCCTTCAGCTTGTCTCTCCACAGTAACATGGTTTTCCATTCAGTACAATTGCTCAAGAATTTGCAAGCATATGCTCTGTTATCAAAACCTAAGCATTTGTGGAGTCAAAACTAGACAAATGTTACTTACAAAAACCACTGTTGAGTGAAATACTGCCCTATTTCTCCATGTTTCACTACTGTCAGCTCTATCCTTTAAGTCTAAGATGAGATGAGGTTCGGAAAAGCCGTGAGGCAGCTCCGTCAAGTGCCTAGCCCTGTCTGCTGCAGCAAGCTTTCTGTCTCCTGTCTTCACAGTGGATGGAGTCTGAAAACAGAGCTTGGATTCTTGGGGAAATATACAGACACACCTGTGTGTTTGGTGTGATGTACAGTGTTTCATTTTCCCTCCGCAGGTTCATGAGGAGATGAAGGTAGCCAAGCAGGCTCACGAGGGACTGCATTCTGTTTGCTCAATCATTTTCCTTGGTGTCAGCACTGCCTTGAGGCTTTTGCAGCTTCGCTTTTTATGTTCACTCCATAGCCTCATGACAGTATAAAATGAAATAAAACCTATGCTCTCCTTCAAATAGACTTATTCTTCACTTTCAATGTCACCTGGGGTTCTTTCAAATTTTCTTGTGGAAATTTACAGTACCATAGACCACTGAGCTCACATATCTCAACAATACACAGTGGCCACATAAGACCTGTATTTCCCTGTGTGAATTACACCAAATACTCAGTTGTAATCCCATGCCTAGTGGAGCAAAGCAGTCAGCACAGACACAGTAGTCAGGAACACAGCACTCAATGATCTGCCCCTCTATGAGACCCGTAGGATTTTATGAGGATACACAATACCCCACTCCTCAATCAAAGCAAACACCTAAAAGAGCAAACTCCAGAAATTTTATAGTGAAATAAAAACAGTGATAGTACCTTGTCAAGACAAGTCAAAGAAGCAAAGAAGCAAAAAAAAAAGTCCAGTTTTCAATTTTAATTTACAAAGTAGGGAATAACTTGTATAAATGACTTGGATGCCTTGAGGAAGGGCCCTTTGAAATGAGTATCTACAATCAACTCTTCCTTGATTTGAACTATAGACTAAGATCACAAGTGAAAGATTAAAGCTAAAATAGCAGGTATACATTATATAGTTTGTTCTTAATTCAAATATGACTTTAAAAATTACAGAAATGAGGGAAAGAAGTAGTCAGACTGAAAAGGTACTAAGAAATGAAAGAAAATATTTTACCGCAGTCAGCTAAGCTTTTTGGTTTGGGATTTAGAACTTTTAAAACTAATATTTAGCAGCAGATGATTAAAGTGTATGAATTAACACCCTCATAACTCATAGAGAGCCGTCAAGTGGTTACCTGTAACACAGGTGTGTCCACTCAGTCATGCACACATACAGCTGTGCTCATACACACCCATGTATGCATAAAGTTATGAATCCAGACACAGCCATGCATGCACACAACCATACCCACAAATAGCTCTGCATGCACATACAGTTTACTCTCTTACCATCATCATTTATAATACCAAACTTATGTTCATTCTCTTGTCCTAATGTGTATGCTAGACCACTGAAAGAGTATTAGAAGGGAATATGGAAGACCTGGAGGCATGAATGAACAACACACCAATTCCTCAGTCATCAGAAAAGCTCTAGAGACCATTGAGTGAAAAGATATTCACCATACTTCAATTGTTAAAACAGCCAGACTGTTTAGTCCCTGGGCATAAGAAATGGACATTATTTGGATGTTGGAGTACAGCATAAGGAAGTAATCAGAAATCCAGCAAAGAACTATGCAGCAAGATGTTCACAGGAGCATTATTTAAATTTGCAGAGCATGCAAAAAATCTGGACTCAAACCAATAACACAAAATAGGACCTCATTAAACAGACATTATGTTTTCAGAATATATTTAATTAAAGGAAAAATACATATAATATACTGAAAAGCTTAAAATGCATAGCAATATGTATGTTTTAAATCTGTGTAAAATAATGCTACGCCCCAAATTAGCCAAAGTCATAGTGAATCCTTTTCCTCCATAGCTAGAGAACAAGGAAAGAAGAAGCAGGAAAGACTGAAAATAGAGCATACAATTAAAATATGTAAATTTCAACCCCAGATAGAGAAAAGCTAGCCTACAAGTTCCATAAAGACAAAAATCATACTGTTTTTGAAAGAACCATGTAACACATTTACACATGGCAGTATCTCAATTTAAATGGTGACAAAAATGAGTATAGACTGAATACACAATAATGATGGAGCTTTAAATGTGTTTTTGGATAGGTTTTGGGGGGGTTGTGGAGAATAGACAGAGGGTTTCTGATGTAAACTCAATGCTGTTTCTACAAAAGCTTTTAGACAGACATCTACAGAGATCTGTGGGAAATTAATGTGATACTTTATGCAAAAATAATTTCATATTCTTTCATCCATGTTACTTACGAGAACTCACTGTGAAGTTATTAAAACTACACCTTAGCCTCTGACGGTGATTTCCTTTCATTATTTGGTAAAGGATAATTAAAAAGTCAGAAGGAATCTCTAGGATCTGCTGTGGTTTGACTCTGAAATGTGTCCCCAGGTTTTTGTCTGAGTCTGTTCCCAGTGGGTGACCCTGTCTGAAAGCAGTACAGCTTTCAGAAGACAGGCCTGACTGAGGAAGTAGGTTAATAGTGCCAGGCTTTGACAGTTATAACCCTACCCATGGTCTCTGGGCTTTCTTTACTTCCTGGCTCATGGTGACAGAGGGTTACAGCTCCACGATCCCTCCACTATGGATTGAGTCACCTGTAGTGCCCTCCCCACTATGAGAGGTGTCAATACTCTGAAACTGTGAGCCAAGTAAACATTTGATTCCTAAGTTGTTTCTATCAAGTTTTTTTCTTTTTTCTTTTCTTTTTTTTTTTTTAATTTTGCAACAGAATGATTAACATAGGATTCTCAAACAGGAAATCAGCAAAGTGACAGTCACAGCAATATTGGGAGAGGAGTACTCTATCAGCTGTCTGCTGAATGCTCTGAAAGCAGAAGAGGCCAAGGGTTTAGACAGAGTCACAGTCAGCACAGAAAAGAATAACCTTTTAAAGAGAAACCTGACAGAAAAGATATAAGCCAAAAGCACAGCCCACAAGCCTCCTGGGAAGGAAGAAATGGAGAAAGCCATCTACTATGCCAAAACTTTGAAGCTGAATTGCAAATTTTGGATATAGTTATATTCTGACTAAAAAGAGAAAAGGATGAAGTGGAGTGGTGAGGTGAGAACTCTCACATGGTTTGGTAACACGCAACCACTCCTCTCTGAAGAAATAATCATCTGCTCATCCCTTGCCTTCGGTAGGAATCAAAATGGGCCCCTGGCACTGTGGTCAGCTGATGTTCTGAAGACCAGGAGGTAGTGCTTTTCAAGCAAAGGAAGGCTATTTAGTTTTAAATGTGCTTCTTCCTCATCTGCTGTTAACCACAAACCAAAGACCCATCCACATGTAAAGCAGTTTCTCCCCTGAGATGCTCACAGAAAACAAAAGCTTAACATCTAGTTTTCTGTATCTGTCAACAGAAGGCTATATGATAGTGATATTTCTGGGGCTGGAGAGAGGGCTCAGAAGTTGAGGGCACTGCCTGCTCTTCCAGGGGACCCAGGTTTAATTCCCAGCACCCACATGGCAGCATGCAACTGTCTGTGACTCCAGTTCCAGAGGATCCAATACCCTCACACAGACATACATGAACACAAAAACACCAATGCATATAAAAATAAAAAGAAATAAATTATTTTTAAAAACAGGAATATTTCTATTAGAAATAGTGAAAAGAAAATTGTAGGTTTGGCCTTTAAGTATCTGCCCTTGAATTATCTGAAATTTATTGATGTTGGAGAAATAGCGTTACCATATTCATTTAACAACGTAAGTCATAGATTTACACAGACCGTGAAGTGACTTAGAGCTAAATTTGATTTCCTCTTCAGAAAGGAGGAGCAGAGGGGTTCTCTAAAAACTATTAAGTAGAGAAATGGCAAACAATGCAGATGTATTGAGCACTAGAGCCACCTATGAGTCATTACAGATTGGAAATCAGTCATATCATAATCTCAAACATCAACTTATGAAGTGCTAAATCCTCTTCCAAAATATACTATGGGGTTCTCAAAGATGTTTGTGCATAAAAAACAAGACGAAGTATTTATGTATGGCCCCAAGTGATACTTTGAAGTTTGCTTTTATAGGACTCATTTGGAAAGCAATTCTAGAAAGAATGTTATCTATGGTATGAAAATTTAAATCCCTTTACATTTTATTTTTCAGTCATTCCAAAAAAATGCTTTAATGCCTCCTTTGATATAACTTGATTCACACCAACCCTTTAAAAGATATAGCAACAACAAAAATATCTTTATATTTCTCAGTTCAGGAATTTTATAATCATACCGTCTATCTATATCAGACTCACCACAGTGATTGTAAGGATGCCATTACTCTGCAACAGGGGGAAAGTGCTGCTAAACAAACCACAGAACAATGCTTCGGGTAATGCAGAACATTTTTCTAAAATCTGTTGATGGGGCTTGCATTAATTGTCCAGTTTAAAGGGTCCCATGTAACTATTCAGCAAATACGTACTGTATATGCCAATCAAATACAACCTCCCTTTTCCACTCTTCTCTCTTTCCACAGCCTTGTGCTGACTCTTAGTCCAAGTATCTCTACATGACAGAGAACATGAGGGACTTGACTTTCTATGTGGTGTGTTTAACTTAATCTTCCAGTTCTTTCCACTTTCCTGTAAACTGCGCATTTGTTCTTCAAGGGGCTGAAGTGTATTCTACTGTATGCTTTACCACATTCTCTAGCTATTCCTCTTTCGATTGGCACCTAGGTGGACTCTATGTCTTAATAATTGTGAATCATGCCACAATATGCGTGAGAGGGTAGCATCTCTTCAGTGTGCAGACTGTAATTCCTTTGAATAGATCCTGAGAAGTTGGATGGCTAGATCATATGATAGATCTGTTTTTAAAAATTTTAAGACCCTCCATGCTGGTGTATTATGATTTAAACAGAAACACTGAAAGTTCCACATGTTTAAAGTTTTTCATGGCAGTTGATGTGTTCAGAAGACCACGGGGACTCTGACCTAACCAATGGATTATTCCATAATTATAATTTGATGACATTATTAGGATGTAATGGAAACTAGAAGATGAGACCTAGTTGGAAGAAATAGGTCATGGCAATGTACCCTGGTACATCTTATTGTCAATCCTTCTCTCTCTTTGCTTATCAGCTATCACGAGGTGAACTGATCTGCTTCTCCATACCCACTCCGAATGGTGTCTTCCCACTGGACACAGTGGAACCAGCTTTTCATAGACTGAGATGTCTTTAACCGCAGATCCTATTTTAAATACTGTTCGTCTGCTGTAAAGAGACAACATTATCAAGGCCATTCCTATAAAAGAAATCATACAGTTAGGGGCTTGCTTACAGTTTTAAAGTGTTATTCCCTTATCATCATGGTGGGAGGAGGCATGGCAACAGTCAGGCAGTCATGGCAGTGAAGAAACAGCTGAGAGCCTGGTGTGGGCTTCTGAAACCTCAAAGCCTACTCTCAGTGACACATCTATGCAAACAAGGCCACACCTCCTAATCCTTCCCAAATAGTTCTACTAACTAGTGACTAAGTATTCATGAGCCTATGGAGGCCATTCTCATTCAAACTACAGCATACCTCTCCCTCCTTTCTGAAGACTTCTTCCAGATACTGTGTCAACAGCATCAAAGGTGACTTCTATTTGGTCTTGTTTGTGGTAGGACTCATTTTCATTCCCATCAACAATGACTAAGAGTTGCCTTTCCTCTACACTTGTGCCAGCATTTGTTATTTTTGCTTTCTGGAAATAATCATTCTATCTGGGATGAACTGGTATCTCATTATAGTGTGATGTACATTTCCCTGATGGCTATTGATAATATTGAGCTTTTATTTTCATGGACTATTTCTGAACACTGGCATTTCTTCTTTTGAGATGTGTCTACTTCATTTGCTCATTTTTAAATTGGATGACCTAAAAGATCTTTTAGTATCTGCTTAAATATTTTCAACTCAGAGACATGAGTGGCCAGGCCTTGATACCATACTGTTCACTCTGCTGTATCAGAGCCAAAACACTATCTCTGGAACATCATTCTAAGCAGCTCACACCGAAGTTTCCATGTATATGCACAAATGCTAGTGACATCAGGAAGATCTCCACAGACAACCCAGTCCAGAGATGGCAAAATTTACAAAGTGAAAACGAGGTAGATATTAAAATCTTTGAAATACTACATGTCTGGAGAACTGGAAGGGGTTGCAAAGAAATGTGGGCTACAGTGGCAGTTCTTACAGAAATTTGGGACTTCTTCATGGTTCATCTGAGCTTTAAAATACAAAATTAAAAAGTATTAAGTACACTTTAAACAGCATAGTATTAGTATAAAAACAGACACATTGATCAATGAAGTTGAATTAAAGACCCAGATAAGTCCACATATTTATGGGCACCTGATTATTTTATAAAGAAACCAGAAATACTCACTGGAGAAAAGAGCACCTTCAACAAATGATGTTGATTAAACTGGATATCAGTATGTAGAAGAATGTGAATAGATCCATACTTATCACTGTTGCACAAAACTCAACTCCAAAGGATCAAAGACCTCAACATAAAACCATATGCACTGAATCTGGTAGAAGAAAATGTGGGGAAATAGTTCTGAACTCATTGGCACAGGAAAAGACTTTTTGAACAGAACACAGCACAGGCACTAAGATCAACAATTAGTAAACAGAACCTCATGAAACTGAAAAGCTTCTGCATGCAAAGGGCACCATCATTTGGACAAAGCAGCAGCCTACAGAATTGAAAAAGGGTTTTACCAGCTACATATCCAATAGAGGGCTAATATCCAAAATACATAAAGAACTCAAAATCTACATATTTAAAAACCAAATAATACAATTTAAAAATGGGTATAGTTCTAAAAGAGAATTCTCAAAAGAGAAAATACAGATGGTTGGAAATACTAAAAGAAAAGTTCAACATCCTTAGCCATCAGGGAAATGCAAATCAAAACTACTTTGAGAAACCATCTTATACCTGTCAGAACGCCTAAGATCAATAGAGAAAATGAGCAATAGCTCATGCTTGTGAGGATATGGAGCAAGGGAAACACTCCTCCATTGCTGGTGGGAGTGCAAACTTGTATAGCCTCTTTGGAAATCAGTGTGGCAGTTCCTCAGAAAGATGAGAATCAATCTACCTCAAGATCTAGCTATCACTCTTGAGCATATACCCAAAGGACACTCCATCCTACCACAGGGACACTTACTCAGCCATGTTCACTTCTTCTCTATTTATAATATCCAGAAATTGAAAACAACCTATGTGTCCATCAACAGAAGAATAGATAAAGGAAATGTAGTACATTTACATAACCGAGTGTTGCTCAACTGTTTTTAAAAAATGACATCATGAAATTTGCATGATGGAACTAGAAAAAAAATCATCCTAAGGTAACTCAGACCCAGAAAGATAAATATGGTATTATTCACTTATATCTGGGTATTGGCTGTTAAATAAATGATAATCAATTTACAATCTGTAGACCTAGAGAGGATAAGCATTCAGGAAGGAACTAGGGTGAACACATGGGTCTCTCTGGGAGGGGGAAATGAATAGATTTTATGGGTGTAATGGCGGGAGAATGAGGATGGGAGGATCAGGTGGAAAGGGGGGATTAGATTAAGAGAAAATGAGGGGAGAGACAGCTAGAAGGGCATTTGAGGGGCGGTATGGAAGCCTAGTGCAGTGGAAAATAACTATAAAATGACTCCAAATGATATTCTGCTATACTCATAAATTGGTGCATTATTCATCCATCATCAGAGAGACTTCCTCCTGTAGCAGATAGAAACAAATACAGAGACCCACAGCCCCACATTATGCAGAGAAAGAGACCTTGGAACACACAGCTCTAGACAAGATGTCTACATTAAAACCCTCCCCTCATAACTCGGGAAACCCCACAAAAGAGGGGCAGAAGGAGTGGGAGAGACAGAGGAGACCAAGGGCATCAGGAGAACAAAGCCCTCTAAAACAACTGAGCAAAGTTCATATGAACTCACAGAGACTGAAGCAGCAAGCACAGGACCTGCACACGTCTGCACAAGGTCCCCTGCACATACATCATATCTTTCAGGTTAGTACTTTTATGGAACTCCTGAGTGTGAGCAAGTGAGTTTCTGATTTTTGTGCCTGCGCTTAGGGCTCTGTTCTTTCTGTTGGGTTTTGTCCAGCTTCAGTATGCTGGGTTTTATTTTGTTATATGTTATTTTGTTATGTTTTATTATTTTCTCTTAGAAGCCTGTTCTTTTCTAAAGAGAAACAGAAAGGGAGTAGATCTGGATGGGAGAGGAGGTGGGGAAGAAATGGGGGAAATGGAGTGAACACTGTATTCAGATTATATTATATGAAAAAAATCTATGTTTAATAAAAGGGGAAACATTAAAACAGCTCTCCAGATTATTTAACTCTACCTCATGGCAATGTGAAAACAGTAACTACAGCCATCCTTCCAGAATCTCCTGGCTCATTTCAGCTCTGCCATGGGAGAGTTACTTCTCTTAACCTCCTGAGGCAGGTTTGCAAGTATAAGAAATGAAATGGTTGTAGAAGTGCCAAAGCTCAGAGCCCCTTATCAACTTGACAGATAAACATACCACAGTTAAACTATAACCTTTCTTTTCCTGTTTGCCCCAAGACCTTATGTTAATATCATACTATAATAAAACACGCTACAACTTTAAAATCTTACTCTTCAAAAAATTTCAACACTTTAAAAGTTTAATGTCTTTTTAGATCCAAAGTCACCTATAAAATAAAGAACAAGTTATATATTTTTATTATCCTAAGAGGGGGAAGAGCCAGAGTTAAAGCAAACCTGAAATCTAACACTGTAAAAACTTTGGGAGAAGCTCATGATCTTCTGTGTTCCAAAGGGCTTGTCCAGTCCACTTCTCTATCTATTCCATCCACAACACCCACAGCTTGTGGCTCAAACCAGCTCCATACCATACCTGTTGTTGTCTTTTATGGTCACTCCACCCTCCTGGCATCTCCAAAATGCTGGGATCTCAACTTCAGCTGAAGCTGTACCTACACCAATGCCCTCCTGGCCTCTCTGCAGAGACTCCAACCTTGCCACATGGTGCCAAGCCTCACTTCTATCCATGACCCTTTCAATCCTAGGGCCTCCAATGCAACTGAGACTCCACCTTCACCAATGGCTTTTCCTGGTCTTTGATAATACCAAGTCTTAACTTCTCTCTATTACCTCTTAATTCTATAGCTTCCATGTCACTAAAACCATTACCACATTGGAAACTCTTACACATTAGCAAGTTTGGTTGCCAGATTGAGATGCAGCCTTGGCCCCTTCTAGACCACAGCTTCTGTGTGCTGATGGTGGGGAGATACTTCCCAGATTTCACCTCAGTGATGCTTGTATCTTATTAATCACAGATGGTTCTTCAGCACCAGCTGACTAGCTTCTATTCTAAGGCAAAAGTTTCACTTTGCCAGATTTCTTAAGTTAGTACATCACATGAATGGGCCTGATAGGGACTCCAAAACTTCCCTCCAAACTAGAAAGGATAATACTGAGTGAGGTAACCCAGACTCAGAAAGACAAATGTCACATGTTCTCTCTAATCTGAGGTTCCTACCTTCCAATCTTCAGATATGAATATATAACCTTGAGTAACTGCAGAAACCAGGAAAGTTAAATAAGGGATCACTGCTGTGGGGAGGGTAGATAAACAGGAGAATGGCAAGGACAAGTGATCTGAAAGAGGAATGAGGGGAATGAAGAGCTCTACTTAGGGAGGTGGGAGGGAGATAAATACAGAAGAAGGAGGGAGGATAAAATAACAGTAAGGATGTCTGAAAAAGTCATAAGGAATCATTATTAACTATCTACCTAAAAATACCTATAGTACATGTAAGTTAGTACATAAATATACATAAATAGTTTAAGTTAAATTTTCCCATCTGGGCTGACAATGCTTCCTCAAATAACCATCAAACATCTAACAAAAACTCCAATGCCGTACATGAGAAATCGCTTTTGAGTTCTTGGGCAGGATTGTTCAAGAAACTGCCCAAATATTATAGGCTATATCTATTGCCCTTGGTTGCATCCCAGAGATTTAAGTCCTTATTACTGAAGACATCATGCCCTTCAGACACAGAGCCCAGAGTTCCTGAGCTGGAATTGACCTGTAAGCCTCCTCCCAGAAGACTAGCTTTCAAGGTACCAGAAGGTGCCATGCAAGCTTCCAAAAGTGGGAAGCAACTAAGTTCTACCCAGCTATGATGTCCAGAAACCACAATATCAACTATCATGACACAATAATGTTAAAGGTCAATAGTAACATGCATACTCTGACAGTAACCAACATCCCTTTAGACTAAAGACACTCTCAACATGAGGAAAATCCTGCCTGGTACACAAAATCTAGCCAGCTACCTAGGGCTAATGAAGTCATGGATCTTGGAGGTTTGAAAACCTACAATGGCCACTTTACTAATCCAGTATAATTCCTAACTACATTATAAATATACACACAGACAAGTGTATTTCTCATCTCATATCAAGGAAACTTCTCTTTGCAAAAGATGGAGACCATTACAGAAGATCATAACCAATCAAAATGCAGAGTTGTAGAGCCCAGTCCCAGTGGATATGTGTGGTAGTTTGAATGTGATTGACCCCCATAATCCCATAGAGAATGACACTATTAGGAGATGTGGCTTTTTTGGAGTGGGTATGGCCTTGTTGGAGGAAGTGTGTCATAGGGGTGGGATTTGAGGTTTCATATACTCAGGATATAGCCCAGTGTGTCAGCCAACTTCCTGTTGTCTGCAAGATGTAGGACACTAGGCTATTTCTCCAGCACCATGCCTGCCTGCATACAACCATGCTCCCTGCCATGATGGAGTGTATATGTATATGTATATGTATGTGTGTGTATATATATATATATATATATATGGAGGTATATGTATGTGTGTATATAGTGCCCTAAAAGTATGTATTTAGAAATATATATTGAGGTCATGAATTTGAAAGAAAGTAGCAGTGGTACATGAGAGGGTTTGCAGGAAAGAAGGGGAAGATGAAATTACATGATTATCATCTCAAGAACTAAAAATTTGTTTTAAAAACTTCCCTCCAAAACTTCACAAGCCAGGCCTACACTGTCTGCATTTCTTTCAGTTTCCTTATCTTCCCAGCTCCTACAGAAAACCACATCATGCTCTGAGTAATGGAGCACTTTTCCAGCCCAAAGCTCCTAATTTCTTCTACAGTACTCTCCAAAATCAACATGGCCATCACACCCATGGCCATCACACCCATGACCATCACACCCATGGCCATCACACCCATGGTCATCATACTCATGGCCATCACACCCATGGCCTTCACACATATGGCCTTCACTCATATTCTGGTACCAATTTCTGTCCTAGTTTGCCTCTCTGTTGCTGGGATAAACACCATAACCCAAAGCAACTCAGAGTGGATAAGGTTTATTTTAGCTTACAGGTTAGAGTACATCTAAGGCAGGAAAGCCAAGGCAGGAACTCAAGGCAAGAGAGTGTAACAGAAACCACAAAGGAGTAGTGCTTACCAACTTGCTCCCCATGACTTGCACAGTTTGTTTTCTTATACAATCCAGGGCCATCTGCCCAGGGGTAGCACCACCTCCCACATAAACTGCAATCAAGAAAATGACTTTCAGACATGTCTACAAGCCAATCTGATGGAGATAATTCTTCAGTTGAGCTTCCCTCTTACAGGTGTGTCAAGTTGTCAACCAATACTAGTCACCCATCATTGCTATCCAATAAAGCCAGTCACTGCATTACCCATAAAATATTTCTGACATTCTCTCCCATCTGAGCTCCAACTGACCTTTTTTTCTCTTAACTAGGTATAAAATCATGTTCTTATTCCAAGACCTAATATAAATCCTGCCTTTCTCACAAAGGGGTTGATGATACAAGGGCACCTTATTGGCTGAAGTAGAGCAGGGTAACAAGTAATAGAAGATAAACTGAAAGTTCCACAAGAGACAGTACAAACAGTTGAACTCTTCAGCCTCTTGAGAGCCAGGCCATGAGGAACATACATCCTTCTTTTCCTTCAAGACAATCAGACAAAACAAGCCAAGAGCTTCCAGCCAAGGAGCACTGTTTCTGTTACCCTGAGTTCCCTTTTTAATTAGTGAGGGAAGATCAGAAGCAGTGCAAATGAAAGGGTATAAAGCACAGCCTATCACTTCTACAAGTGTGAATGAATGCCCTGTGGGTTTTTTTAATTGCATGAGGACAGTGAAGGAAAGGGCTCTATAAACTGTGGCTTCTCAGGGAAAAGTGTTAATGTTATGTAAATTAAAATTTGAAAGTCTATTTAACTGAAATCAGCAACGCCAAGCACTATGTGTGCAACTGTGCATTTCATCAGCCCTGAGGGTGGAGCCTTCAGCCTGCCTATGGCCAGACCTCTCCCAGGCTGAGCCCTTCCATAGAACATTCTCACTGTATGATGTTAAGGTCTGAATATGAAATCCCCTTCATGGGCCTATGTGTTGAATGTTTGTCCCCATACAGTGGCACTGTCTTATGAGGTTCTGCAAACAAGGAAGTGGGGCCTCTGGGAACATGTTCTTAGGGCCTTATCTAGACCTGGCTCCTTCCTTTTTCCTCACTAGGCTTCTTGTCACCCATGGTGTTCGCTGCTCTCCCGTGCTTTTCCTACCAGGATGCACTGAATCTTTTCAGAGGGAGAGCCTAAAGAAGTCTTGCTTCTTTTAAGTTGTCCTCTTAGTTATTTTGGTCACAGCTTTGAAAAAAAATATCAAATACAAAAGTATCAAATACTAGTAAGCAAGGATTGCTGCCTGACTTCAAGAAATACTTTCCCTAGCTGGAAAACAGAAGGGATTACGAGAAAGAAGCCAATCTGCTTTCTTTCACTCAGTGTTCAAAGTCATGGGGTAAGTAATTTGTAGAAGATATTCTAACCCCAATCTAATCTTAAAGTTTAAACTCTACACCCCAAGTCCATCTGCTTCACCCACCCATCTCCACTCTCATTTATAATGCCACTATCTTCAGAAATACCACAACAGTCTGCTAGCAGTTTCTACTCTCGCAAGCTATTAATCCATTAGACCAACTTGTTAAAGCAAAGTGTGTGTGTGTGTGTGTGTGTGTG
>CABHPQ010155148.1:34566-50176 GCA_902168405.1 Peromyscus aztecus
GAGAGAGAGAGAGAGAGAGAGAGAGAGAGAGAACATAGCACTTACCTCAGAAGGGATAAGAATAGTTTGTGACCATGTGCCAAGAACATATCTAAGTTATTTCTAATTCTATGTTCCAATGTGGTAACAGCTTGGTAAAGTTTTATAGTAACAGAACAAAGAATGTCATAAGTCACGGCACTTTTCAAATTCATTGGTGGAAATCTTAGGTAGATGGTTAAAGCAAAGCAGGGGAAGCTCTGCGATAGGTCTCAGATGCTGTCTGGTGGCATCCGTAGCCTTTCAGTTGGTAGAAACAGTAGTCTGTTAATGTAATACATTCCAAAAGGTTTACCTGCTAGTCACAAGGGTGTCAGGTTAGACACAGATGCAGGCAAGAAGTGGCCATTAGGAAGGTCAAAGAAGAACAAGATAAATTATAAATAGACCCTAGACATTTCAATATCTCCACAGTCATTGAAGTTCCTAACAACCAATCAGCCTTACAGAAGTTTCCATAGAAGGTAGAATCTTTCCAGGAATGCTCATTTACAGTATCCATCCTCTCTCCAGAGGAGAAAAACCCAAATAATTCTATGTCTGTAAATATGGTGAATTCTCAGAAAAAAAAAGAAAAAGGAAAAGAAAAGAAAAAAAGAGAAAGAAAGAGAGAGACAGAGAGACAGAGAGGGAGGAAAAGAAATTTCTCACAAAGATAATGCCTGGTTCAGATATTTTCACTAGCAAAGTATATCTAGCCTTTAATAAAGAAATAATGTTGCCAAGCGGTGGTGGCACACGCCTTTAATCCCAGCACTCGGGAGGCAGAGGCAGGCGGATCTCTGTGAGTTCGAGGCCAGCCTGGTCTTCCAAGCGAGTTCCAGGAAAGGCGCAAAGCTACACAGAGAAACCCTGTCTCGAAAAACCAAAAAAAAGAAAGAAAGAAAGAATGTGGATTCTATATAACTTCTTCCAGAAACTAGAAGAAGGAAATATATTTCCAAGTTCATCTTATGAAGTCAGTATTTTACCTAAAACAAAGCTGTAGACATTATAAGAACAAGCCACCATTGCTCATGAACACCTCTGCAAGTTTTCCAAGAGCACATAGCACATCCAAGCCAGCTTACAGAAAAGGGTAACATGTACAATCAGCGGATTTACACAAGGATCTAAGGCGCATGGCAACTACTGGAAATCAGGGGCTCTCCACTTCAGTGAAGATAAAGTGGCGGGAGCGAGACTGACTCTCTTGAAACCACTAAAGAAAAGTCAAAATCTTTGAAACTACAATACTCAAAACCAGTATCTATGACCAAGGTCTCCTCAGGGATGAGGCTAGATGTGTTCCTAGTAAGTCTCAGACTTGAGATTTTGTGGGATGGGGGGGTTGGGATTGAAGTTACTTCTCATTCATTAACAGTTACAAGACTTCCTGGCAGAGGCGTTCCATTTACCTGGAATCAGGCTTCTGTGTGGAAGAACATCAAAGGAGTAGCCATTCTCAATTCTGTCCCAAACAACTTGGGATTGATCTACTTGGCTCTTCAATGTGGGCTACCCTGTTAGTGGCACTGTGACTCCAGGCTGCTAGATGGAGGGTGTTCTAAAGTCAGTTCTCCGTGATGGAGTAAGGGACATACCTAGAGAGAGGTTATTCTTGGTAAGGTAAGTGAGGCTTGCTCAGTGGCTGGTACACACTTATTAGGCCGTAAGTCTTTTTAAAGTTATTATTACTTTGTAGATTTATTTTTAAAATTCCATATCATGTATTGTCGTTACATCATGTCTGCCCTTCCCTCCTTCAACCCCTCCTGTGTCTAGCCCACTACCACCACCCCTGTCTCCCCTCTCTCAAATTCATTGTCTCCTAATCTTATAATTACAAATGATTTCTTCCAGGTAAAGGAAGTATATTTATTAATGGGCAAGCAACTATTTACAGAGCTTATAGTATTAAAATTCTTTTAATAATGTCACATTTAAGGGTTAAATGTGGTCTATTTCTTAAATTTCCAAAAAAAAAAAATTCTGGACTAGAATTGACCACAGATATGAAAGCAGCCAAGGCTAAATAATGAGACCCTATCTCTGAGAGACAGAGACAGAGAAGACAGAAAGAGAATCACAGAAATTAGCTGGGCATGGTGACTCATACCTGTAATCCCAGTACTTGAGAGACAGAGGCAGGAGACACAAGTTCAAGGCTAACCTGGGCTACAAAATGAGTTCCAGGCCAATCGGAACCACAGAGCGAGACCCTGTCCCAAAATTTTTTAAAAAATTAGATTGTATGGCTAATGATAAAATTCAGAAGTAAAAAATGGGAGACTCGGGGGGAGGGAAGGGAAGATATGGAGGAGAGAAGAAAGGAAGACAGCGGCAGGGAGTCAGGGAGGGAAATAAGAGATTTTTTTCTCAAGCACTTGCCTTAAGTTCCTGAAATCAAATGAAAAACCATGACAGAAAAAAGGAATAGTCCATGAGATGGAAAACAAACCCAAAGCAAGAACTATGTTCTTCACAGAAGGCAATTTTAAGACAGATCTTTTTAAAAATACAAAAGGTACAGGGAAATATTCTGGGGACTCTTGTTTACATCAGTGGTCACTAGTGCACACATATTCACCTATTCAGCACCATCCAGAATTTCTATTGTGTGTGTGCCACAGTGAGTTAGGCTCTGGACATGTGAGTGGAGGAGACGGGCTCACACTTTCCCTTCTTGAGTTACACCATGCAGTGAAGGAGGCAGACACTCATCAGCTGCTTGTGGAAATATACCATTATAAGCCATGGTGAACGCTATGAGGGCAAACACAAACAGTGGGGATGAGACAGTACAAGAAGGGAAGCGACTTTCTCTGGGACAGGAACAAAAGGCAGAGGATAGTTTCTCTGGAATTGTGAATATATAAGAGAGTCACATCCTCTAGCAGGGCTGTTTGACCTGTCAATCAAGAATGGCATCTCCGTTTTTAATCATCCAAAGAAGAGGAAACCTTACTTTGAAAAAAAAAGAGTATTTTGAAGTTTTGATAAGCAGTAGTTGAGACATTTTGTACAAATGTTTACGAAGAAAATGGAGACATCATCAAATGCAATGTGTGGGCACAGTCTAAATAATTCTTAATAATGTCTAACATGTGTGTCCTGACAGGAAATGTGTATTCTGACATCAGTTTGGGGCACAAACATTTACAACTGAAACAAACATTTTCTTTTAAAATCCCTCTAGTCCTCAAACTCAAGCAAAGGTCATGTTTAGATGGCTTTCATCCCTGCCCACAGAGAGCACAGACGTCCAGAGGAGTAGAAGACCACACCAAGTATCACTGATATAACCTTTGCCCCCCCTGCTCTTGATGGATCTGCTTAATTCATATATACTGAGTTATCTCCAAAATAATGGAGACCAAAGACTCGAAGAAAACAGACTTGAACAAGAAAAAAAGACTTGAAGAAAAAAAGGTGTATAAGTAATAAACATGAAAGCAAATTTACCTAAGAACTATAAAATCAAGACCAGACATGTGGGTATACGTTGTCTACTTTAGAAGGTACCTGATGAAAATCAAACTCTAGAATGTCTTTGAGCTTGTTTCATTATGGTTGGAATGTTACTTTTTTTAATTAAAAGTTGGATTCCTCTAGAAACAATCTTTGAGAAACAGTCTAGATTCGAAAGTTTTAAAACCTTATTTGTATGGTTTCAGATTTCCCACAAAACTGGTCTTTAAAGAGCTCTCTTGTTGATATGCAGAGTACTGGTAATGAAGAATAGTCACAATAATCTGGAAAAGTTAATAAAGTACACATTTTTAAACTGCATATTTACATGGAGCCAAATTTTTCTTCATTGAACCAAAATACCACACTAGAATGAGTTGAATGCAGAAGAAGATAGGAGAATCCAGCTGTATTTTATTAAGCTGCACATAAAAGGCATTTATAAAAAATAAAAATGAAAAATGTAAAACAGTACTGCTCTTATCACTATGTGGCGTGGAAGTTCTTTCTTCTGTTTTCAGGCTTGGATTTAGTTCAGCATACACAAAGCCCTCCATTCAATCCCACCACTAAAAAACAAATTCAAATACTTTCATTGTTATTTTTAAATGAAATAGAAAAAAATTTTTTAAATTTCTGTTTTAATTTCTTATATGATAAACATCTATAGCAGTAAATTGTATATACAAGAACTTTAGCGGTCTCCAACACTGTCCAAGAGGGATAAAGGGTCCCAAGGGCCTCCGTAGCATCTGCTCAGTTGTTTACTACTTACTCCCCTGGTTCACTCTAAGATGCTGTAGAGAAACATGCTCCTTACGGTTTACAGTTGACACACTGTGATTCCCACCAAATGGTTCTTATCAGCATCATGTATAAATTAGTAATGCCAGAAATAAGCCAGCTATCTTCTGCCCTTGCAAATTTTTACAGGGATTCATGAACAAAGGAAGAAAATTAATGCCAAACTTTGTAACAAAATTATTGTTAAACAACACCACTAATGGTGGAATTATGATTGTGTTTAAGGAAGAAATAACCCATGAATAAGCTCAGCTCTAAGAGCTTCACCGTTAGGAAGAATTTTCATTTGCAAAATTCTGTATTCTGAAAATCACTCAGATCTAAGTCAAAAAGTTATTGTAGAAATCTGAGTGTCAATTTTGCCGAGTCCACTGTGAACTCTTGTTTAGAAGGTAATTAAATTATGAATCTAAAATGTAGCTGAGCAACAGATCTGGAACTAAGTTGTTTTTCCAGTTAAAAAAAAAAGTTAAGACTTGGTAGTAAAGTAAGCAGAATAAATTGTCACTGAGCTTTTGGTTGGTACTGGGATTAGTAAGAATGTCCATATTTTAAAATGTGTAGACATTTATCTCTTTGGAGCTCTTATCTACCAAAAATCTCTTAAAACAAAATTTACTCCTCCATTTTTCCTGATATTTGAGTTGAATAGGAGAGCTGTAATTAACATAAAATCCTTCTTAAAGACCATCTGCTTTTCATTTTCCCTCCACCTTCTTATCAACCTTCACTGTGGGATGTGTCACTTCCCACAGACTGGGCTATCACTGTCCACAGGCTGGGCTATCACTGTCTACAGCCTGAGCCATCACTTCCTACAGCCTGGGCTATCACTTTCCACAGATTGGGCTATCACTGTCCACAGCCTGGGCTATCACTGTCCACAGACTGAGCTATCACTGTCTACAGCCTGGGCTATCACTGTCCACAGACTGGGCTATCACTGCCACAGACTGGGCTATCACTGTTCACAGACTGCGTTATCACTGTCTACAGCCTGGGCTATCACTGTCCACAGACTGGGCTATCACTGTCCACAGACTGGGCTGACTGAGACAGTTTAAGAAGGGACAGAAAGAAGTAGAGCTGTCGACTACACACTGAAGTAAAATCAGGGAATTCAAAATCAGGCAGGGTAGTGATGCTCATCCACCTTATACATATCTACTTGATGCTTCTGATGTATAACCCTGCTCTCCTACAATATAAGAAAATGCCTATGAGACCTCTTAAATTATTTCACATCTTCCTTCAGGTAATCAGTGATCACATTTTGAACAATGATTTTCTAAAATAATTTATTGGGACCTTCCTTACAGTTTTCTGTTTGTTTATTTGTTGGTTGGTTGGTTGGTTTTTTTGGTGGTTGTTGTTGTTATACTCATTGAAACTTATTTCATTTATTTCTAACATATTGTTAGTAAAGTCAACTAATAGTTTGGGCTTAATACACATTACACATAAATTTTAATTTAAAATTATTACATCTGGATTGCAAAATTGTCTCAGATACTCTCCACTCACATGTGATATGATATGAACTTAAAGGCATCAGATTGGGAAAAAAGCATTCAGAAATCAATGCAAAGGAAATTCACATAAGAAAAAGCTGTAAAGGTGCCTAAACAATATGAGTATCAGAATCATGTCAGCAGGTCAGGGTTCAGTTTAAAGAATGCTTACCTAATAATTAAGTTATTAATCTAATTAAAAGAAGAACTCCTACTAAGACATAGACATTCGTTTTTAGATTTATTGATATCAATTTAATTCAAATAATATAAAAATTCAAACTGCAATGTTATGTTTGTATACATACAAATATTATCACAGGCTGTATAAAGTCACTATTGAGTTTATGTCAAGATAAATATGTAGAACACCCACTTCAGTTCACAAAGTTTGGGCACAGACTGATCTGCAGAAGGTGTTGGTGGGGTTTAAAAGAGTTCTAATCACCCATACCAAATGCACTCTGTTTACAACACAAAACTGCTTTTGAAACCCCTGTCTCATTGACTGAGACAGCTGTCTGCTTCCTAGGAGATTGATTATCCCGGGCCTAGCCTAATTTGGAAGATTAGATATGGGTTTTTTTTTCCTATGGATGGAATGGTTTATAGAGAAAAATAAGACCTCAAAAGAGCAAACTTCTTTCTTAACACAAGCACAGTTTTTCTTAATTCTAGTTTTCTTTAAATGAAAATATATATTGTTGCAGATGTTGGGTTGGTAAAAGTACTACTAGTTACAATGTCACTGAACATACCAGGCCTTTTGTTCAGTAACAGGTTCACACATGTTAACTACTGTTGTGGGATAGAATATTTGTTTAACTATATAAAGATGTGTTGGATTGATTTGTGTTGCAGAATAATTATTTAACTAAAATTAAACAATTTTAGTAAAGATGAGTTGCATTTGTTTATGCTGCATTTGTTTAATTTTGTAAATATGTGTTGCTCTTTCCCCTTGCCTGCCTAAGGCACCTGATTGGTTTAATAAAGAGATGAGTGGCCAATAGGTAGGGCTTGTAGGCAGAGAGAAAAGGGGAGCCAGCCAAACATGGAGGAAGCAGGAGAGCAGGATGAACAGTTCGTAGATGAGGTAAATGAGCCTTGGGCAGCACATAGATGAATAGAAATGGGTCAATTTAAGTTTAAAAAAAAAGCTAGCTAGAAACAAGCAGAAGCTAAAGCTGAGCATTCATAATTAATAATAAGTCTCCATGTCATGATTTGGGGGCTGGCAGTCTAAGAAAGCCTGCCACAAATTATCATCAAATAAATCAAATATTCCTTATCTTTTCAGGTCTTGCACCACCTTGTAAAAATGGTCCTATAACACACACACACACACACACACACACACACACACACACACACACACACACAGAGAGCTGTCTTGCAAATGGAATCACTTTAGTGTTTTCTCTTGTCATTTAAGTATCATTGTTCCTCCAAACAAAGAAATCACCTCATTGCTGTGGCTAATTCATTTTTCATCATAGCCTTTGACAAGCAGACCTTTATTAATGTGACTCACGCACACATCAGACTCAGCTCATCCATCCAAACCATGACAAAAGACCTGGACACCCGTGAAATAGCACTCCTTAAAAGTATTGCCTACATCCTCCATGCAGATATACCTTCTATCACCTGCTTTGTTTTCAAATAATCAATCTTGCTTAGGAAAAGTGGGTATTCATAAACTGTAAGATGCATTATGTTTTATGTACACAATAAATCAAATCTGTTGATTGTGAAATTAGATATAATTTTCCACACAGAATTTTAAAGAGCTTATGCTAGTTGAACTTCAAATGGATCCATTTACAAAAATCATCTCTTTTATTCATTTTTCACCCCTTCTTGAACTTAAAAGATAAAATAAAATTTATATATATCTTAGTATTTTATAACCAGCTTGTCACTCATGTTTAAATAATGTTAAAATTTGCTATTTCCTTTCACAACCACCGGCAAATGCAATTCTGGAGATCTGACACCCTATTCTGGGTTCCACAGGCACTTCACACATGTGGTTCCCATATATACATGCAGGCAATACACTCATACATAGTAATAAAAAATCTTTTGAAAAAAACAGAAATTAAACTTTTTTTGACATGTTCATGGCTTGTGCTAGCTTCCACCCCCAATTTCTAGTACAAATCTTCTGCTGTTTCATTGTCCTTCTCCTTCACTTTGAGGCCGTTTGTGTGAGAGCTCCACGCTGTACTGTGTCACCCATGCTTCTCACTTTCAGTGATTTCAGTGGATAGTCCAGTGCTTTTCCAAAGCAGTCTTCTTTAGATCTGTAGCCTAAACTACTAAAGCAACATTTTCCCAGTTAATCTAAACTCACTTGTTCTTATAACATCTGTTTCTTAGGACATTCTCTTTTTTCTCATTCTCCTTCGTTTCCTTCACTGTTTTATTCCTCCATGTCTTGCTTTATTCATTTCTATATCTTTCCTGCAAATGCCTCCCCACATCATTTCTTTTCCTATAAAGTCACTAAAAGGGTTTTTTTTAAAAAAAAAAAAAAGTAACAAAAAAGCAAGATGTGTGTAACAGGCAGATTGGTGAGACAGGCAAATGTTTAATTTGTTGGAAATACCAAACACGATACCTTTACATTGGCTTGGAGTCTAACTCACCTAGCACGATGCCATAAGCTACCCCTCAGTCTCCATTATACAGCTCCACTGTGCCTTGAAAGAGTTCACTGTGTTCTCCACAGTTCAAAAGGCACTCCTGAACACTGTTCCTAACTACCCCAGACTAGTCATCTCTTTATATTCCTCCTGTATTCCTTTCTGCTGGGACTATCAGGGTTGACAAATCACACAGATTGGATTTCAATTACCACCTATCCTTCAGTCAGAATATTTTTGTAATATTATACACAACATTTAAAATTCTATTACTTATAATATTCATTCACACTAACAGTGATTGTACAAACTAATGAGATTTAGTGCAACACTTTCATACACGCATTTATAGCACACACTGAACAAATCCAATCATCCTTTTTCTGCTCCTGGCCTTCAATACCTGGTAATCACTATTCTTCCTAATTGACTGTATTTAGTTTCCACTTATGACAGAGAACACGCAAAATTTGTCTCTCTGTCTGCCTTATTTTACTTAATATAATGTCTTTCAGTTCCATGCATTTTACAGTAAATAACAGGACTTCATTCTTCTTTGTGGCTGAATAATACTTCGTGGTGAATATGCATGTACCACATTCTCATTATCCACTCATCTGTTGATGGACTACTAGACTGATTTCATACCTTAGCTACTGAGAATAATACCACAAATAAACATGGTCATGCAGATTCGTCCTTGAGTGTTTATTTCAATTCCTTTGGGTGGATCCCAAGAAATGGCCAGAAGTAGATTGTGTGGCAGTTCTCTGTTCAGTATTTTGAGGAATCATCACACATAAATTTATAATGGCTGTTCTAATTTTGAAAGATCCATTTCTCCACATGCCCAACAGTATTTCTCTCTATTTTCTTCTCTTTGCAATGCTGAGGATTGAGTCTAGGGCCTTACATATACATACACACACATACATACACACACACACACACACACACACACTCATTCTCTTTCTCTCTCTCTCTCTCTCTCACACACACACACATATTATATATCATATATGCTAGTGAGATGTGTGTATATATATCACATATTCAGCTATGAATGTTTATTATGTAATAGCTGTTCTAATAGTTTTAATTTCCATTCCCCTGTTGCTGGTTTTGAGCATTTTTTTACATATTTGTTGGCCATTTGTACTTCTTCTTTTGAGAAATATCTATTTGGATCATGTGCCTAGTATATGAAGTGGATAGTTGTTAAAATCTAGTTCTCATATCACATATTAACCATACGAGATTGACTGAGTCTTTTCTATACAAGTAACAGCCAATATCATGCTAACAGGAATTTAAAAGAAACTAATCTGACTCTGTTTTGTCAACAAAAGTTGGCTTTTTTAATGAATGAGCAAACATTATATTCCAACTATTTTTATTTTCATTTCTATCCTCACAATTGAAACCTTGGGAAAAGGTTTTTCTAACGTATTTATAATTTTTATACATTACAAATGAGTTCTAAACTCAGAGAAAAGGTAGTAAATGCCTCTTAAATGTATCTCACCTTTTAATTACTTTGTAAAAACATATAATTGGCATCAGAAAAATAGAAATTTAGTAAGACTTTTTCAAGAAATCGTCACATAATTGCTAACATAGTAATAAAAAAGTCAGCCATGAACTTTTTTCCCCAATGGGTCTTTGTATATTTCTGCCTTTTTTAACTTTTAATGACAAAATATAAAATTAAATTAAACTATGCTAGTCAGACTGTCACTGATCTGACAAATAACTGAGAAAATACCCACTTAAAACAGGAAGCATGTACCTTTGTTCACAGGGTCAGAGGTTTCAGTTTATTGCTTTGGGCCTAAGGCAAGGTTGAGCACCATGGACAGGAGCATGTGGGCGTGCAGAACAGCTTGAACAGCTAGCTCATCCCATGGTGGACAGGACACAGCAATAGACAGGAAAGGACAGGAAACAAGGACATCCTCCAAAGGCACCTCATAGCAACCTACTTCCTCCATCTAGGCCCCACCTCCTAACCCTTTCACCACTTCCTAATATCACGCCAACTCAGACTCTAATAACTAATTAATGTATTGATAAAGTCAAGAGTCCTCATGACACACCTGCCGTTTGATAGAGCCACCAGCTGGGGAGCAAGCCTTCAAGACACTTCACATCCAAATCACAACACCAACTGGAAAAATAAGTACCAGACTTTATATCATTCTCCAAAAATTAACTAAACCAAGATTTCAGAATGAAGAATACAATGAAGAATATTCACCACACAAGTCAGAATGTAGTTATTAATATACAAATGCTAGATACTGTGTGCTATTTCTATATGAGAAAGTCTATAAGCATATTTTTGGAAATAACTTTTTTCGGCTTTCCTTCATGTTGATGATAGAGTGACATGTTAGGGAAGGTGTATTTTGGCTCAACGTAAAGAATACCTGAAAACAGAGAATCACCATCTATTTGGAAGCAAAAGGACAGCATCTAAACTGACAATTATATTAGCATCAAGTAATTACTATCATATATTGTTTAATCTACTTGAGCTCCAATTTAAACAAAACCCTAGGTTCAGTGAGCATTTATTTTTGTTGGTGGTGGGTGTTAAAAGGGGTATACACTACCATACTCAATTTATATGAGGAAAATTCCAGCATAAACAATCGAATTAATGTACATGATTGAGAACTAACTTGAAACTTGGGGGCGAGGGGAGAGACTACTACAAAGGTTACTTTTCTCAGCTGTGACTAAACACAAGGCAAACAACTTAGATAAGGAAAGACTTCCTACTGACCATAGTTGAGGGTGCAGCTATGATGGTGGGGAATGCTCACAACAGGATTGGCTCATCTGGCAGCAGGTGCACCAGGAGGCAGAGATAGGGAATGCCTGCATTCTGCTAGCTTCCTCTCCTCTCCTCCCCTGTCCCCCCCCCCCCCATCCCCTGCCTTTTCTTCAGTCCAGGACCCTAGCATATTCAGAGAAGACCTCTGTTTATTCTTTCTGGCAATGACTTCACAGACATACCTTGAAGTATGTCTCCTAGGTATCTATATCCAGCCAAGTTGAAAATGAAGGCTAACCAGCATAACCACCAGGGTATTTGAATGAACTATAAACAGAAGGAAAGTTTTAAACAGAAAAATGTATTTTTTTAAACTTGAAGTAACCTGACTTTTGTGTTTAAGCATTTTCTTTCTACAGTATTTCGCATTGACAAATATTCAAGAAAGACCCAAATTTATGGTCTACTAACTTTATATGTGGCACTCTTTCAAAAATATTTTTATTCTTGGTTAAATAATAAGAGTTCTATTATTAGATAGTATATGTAACAAAACTTCATCTATATTTACATATTAGGTAACAAAACAATCCTATATTTGACATATTCATAAACAGATAAAATTATAAGCATAAAATATTTAAGTTAAACAACTCAGTGTTCTTTTGCTGAGAAGGGACATCATGACCATGGCAACTCTTATAAAGGAAAGCATTTAATTGGGGCTTGCTTACACTTCAGAGTTTAGTACATTGTTATCATGGCAGGGAGCATGGTGCCTATAGGCAGACATGGTAATGAAGAGTATCTGAGAGTTCTGCATCCAGATCCACAGGCAGCAGGAAGAGAGAGACACTGGGCCTGCCTGGTTTGGCCTTTTGAAAACCCAAAGTCCACCCCTAGTGACATACTTCCTCCAACAAGGGCATACCTACTTCAACAAGGCCACACCTCTTAATCCTTCTCAAATAGTGCCACTCCCTGATGACCAAGCACTCAAATATATGAGAGTTATTCATATGAGGGCTATTCCTATTCAAACTGCCACAATAAGTAATTATAAAATGATTTAACGCATTAAATACATTTTGCCCATTTAAAAAGGGTCATGGTTTATTAGCTGTTCACAGGACTGCTTTGCAGTTAGTTTTCATATCTAAACCATTTTGCGTTGTTCTAAATTCTAATTGTATTTGCATTTTTAAATATATGCACCTGTATTCTCTATAATGTATTCCAAATGTGTGTGTGTGTGTATGTGTGTGTGCGTGTGTGTGTTCACTTTTCCCTCACCAAGGATTAACTATACATAGAATACTATGTAAGGCTGGCAAGATGGTTCAATGAGTTGAAGCACTCGCTGTCAAGCCTGGCAGCCTAAGTTCCATACCCAGAATCCACATGGGAGAAAGAGAGAACTGATTCCTGCAAATTGTCTTCTGATATCCACACATGCACACAACCCCTCCTCCCACAAATAAATACAAAAAATAAAATGGAACTATCACCAACATGATAACATTGCAACAAATGCCATATAAACAACAAATAAAGTAAGTAACAAAATATGGTAATGCTTTCTGATAATAAGCCATCTATTTTTGTTATAAGAATTTATATCAGTTTTCAATACTATGTCACACTTAATTTTTACTAAAAATTTACCATATGTACAATCATATAAATTATAAACTCTATCATTATGGAAATATAGCTGTTGATTTTTTAAAGCAATGCTGGGTCTGGAGAAATGGCTCAGGAGTGACCAGTGTTGGCGGCTATTTCAGAGGACCTGAGTCTGGTCTCCAGCAATCAAGTTCCATGACTCACAATGGCCTGTAACTCCAGCTCCAAGGGATATGCCACCCTCTTCTGGCCCACACAGGCACTGCACTCACATGCATAAACCCACACTCAGACATACACATAAATAATAATACAAATAAAATCTTTAAAGCACTGCTAATTAAATGTCATCATTAAAATTTGTTAGGTGTTCTTGTTTGAGCACCTGAGTCTCACATTAAAGTCTGAGGTAGGGGAATAGGACTTTAAGAGATTTAACACTCTACAATTTAATCATTAAAACCATGTAAATATATGTATATTCATTAGACATAATGAGCCTTAGTAATCAGAACAGAAAATGAGTGATTTATAATTCTTGTTATTCACATAAAGTGAAAAGTATACTATGTAAGAAAAAAATAAGTGCTGTGGGATGGTCTTTCTGTATGCCGTGAATTTGTATTGCTCCCATTGGTTAATAAATAAAGCTGCTTTGGCCTATGGCAAGGCAGGATAAGAGCCAAGTGGGAAATCCAAGCAGAGATACAGGGAGAAGTAGGGCAGAGTGAGAGGGGCACCACCCAAGGAGCCAGATGCCAGCAGACTGATAATGCCATGACCACATGACAATATATAGATTAATAGAAATGGGTTAATTTAAGCTGTAAGTGCTGGTTAATAATAAGCCTGAGCCAAGGGCCAAACATTTATAATTAATATAAGCCTCTGAGTAATTATTTTATAAGCAGCTCCAGGACTGGGCAAGACAAAGAAAAGCCTCCAGCTACAAATAGGGGATGAGGATGTAGCTCAGCTGATAGATAGAGGGCTTGTACAAACTACTGCTTTCTGTTCCTATCATTAATAAATTGGGCATGGGGATGCACACCAGTCAGCTGGTGGAGGCAGGAAGATAAGAAGTTCTGGTCACCCTGGGTGACATAAAAAGTTTTAAGCCAGCCTGGGATACATGAGAGCCTGTTTCAAGAACAATACAAAAAAGAAACTGAGTAACACTAAGTTTTGTGATTAAAAAAAGAAAAAAGAATTTTAAAAAAAACCCGAATACTTCAAATCCACATAATAAAATCCCTACTGTATAAAAATACTATTTTTAAGAAAAATTGGCAGATTAAAATTGCACAAAAATATGATATGCATATCCAGTTTTATGAGATTTAGAATAAACTGCTTAGTTTCAAGAACACATTTACATATATTTCCAATATGTGTGGTGCACATATATTAAATTCTAAAAATAGTGTAAGTTCTGTTTTATATTTCAATTCAACGTTTCATTCTGAAGTTCTCCATACTCACACAAATGCCTAAAAACTATTAACAAGCATTCCGCTGTAGTTTCAAGTTTTATTGTACAGGTAAACACTGCCCTCTTCTGGCAATTGCAAATATTTGTGTATCTACACCAAACTTTTTATGGCTTATTACTGCAAATCTCTCAACAAATTATGTGCATTAGATAATGAGTAAATGTTCTTATCCCAAATCTCCTCCCTCCAAAAAAAAATCCTCACAATGATAAAGACACTTATCGCCATGTTTCCAAACAGGTATGCTTTAAAAGGAGACTAAGCTAAGCTGTCTAAACTCTCCAATAAATCTGCCACTAAGTAGATACTGGATCTTGGACTAACTCTATAACCAGTCTAGACCTTAGTCCCTATCTATAAGATTATTTAACTAAGTCATTAATAGAGTGCTTCAGCCTAAAATTTCATGTGCTTCTAGATTTAGAAAAAAATCAAATGTTTTTAATACCCTAATATAAAATATAGGACTATTTATGACATAATCTCCATATTTATTTGTTTTATTAATAAAAGATTGCCTGTTTGTTGTTTGAATTCTCTTTAGAAAAAAGTCTCAATTTTTATTCCTCCCTGTTCAAACATCCTTTCCCTAAACAATACACAGCAAGAGTCCACTGAATTATCAGGAAAAGTAAACTCAAGAAACTGAGACGTTTCCAAGAAGCATTTATAGCACTGCTTTTGATAAGGTGTGTGGGAGGGTGTTAAACCAAGTGCCCAAAAGTAAATAGGAAAGAAACCATCCTTCAAATTCCAGAATCTTAAATACTGCTGTGATAAATTAGGAAAATCCATCCACAGTTTGGGAGGAAAGAGCATGGTACCTCAGCTTTATCTATGGCACCGTTTCATTCTTCTTCCTCATCTGTCATCAATTCCTGCTCCACAATTTCTTTCTCTGCTGCATCCTTTCTTATTCAACCTCTCTGGCAACTATTTAGTTCAGGCACTCAACGTCTTAAACCTTCATATTATAATATCTATAACAGTCGATTGGTTTCAAAGTGTGATCTGAGTACTAGCATTAGAAACACTTGGGACACTTGGAAGACGTGCCATCTCCTGGACCCCGTACACTGTACAATGTAAAAACTGTAACCTGAATCCCATGTGTAATCTTATATGCTCTGGTACAGGCTTTACATACTCAAAGAGGAGGAGCATATGACCAAAGAACTTAAAAGCAGGCTGATTTAATTGCAAAGAAAGGGTTTCTACAGTGTGTGTGTGTGTGTGTGTGTGTGTGTGTGTGTGTGT
>CABHPQ010155149.1:5310-21464 GCA_902168405.1 Peromyscus aztecus
GTGTGTGTGTGTGTGTGTGTGTGTGTGTGTGTGTGTGTGTGTGTGTATTTATTAAGTCATCTTTAAAATAGTAACAGCTTAATCACACCCAAGAAACTGAGAGACTGATAGACACTAGTCTTTAAGGCAGCGTGCTCAACAGAGTAGTCCCCCAATAGCTGTCCTCACTGGGGGATGACAACTGGTAATTACCTAGTTCACGAGGCCGGGTGCCTCAGCGGTCGCAATCCCAGAATGTTTCCTGAAGAGCCCCTTCTCCATCTTCCCGATGGAAGCTCAAATACACTCGTTCTGCTGTCACAAGGACAGTAAGGCACACGTTAGAGGGGATGGGCAAGGAAGGGATTTCAAAGGGACCAAGATCACCCAGGTAACAAAACAGAGCATTTGCTAGAAAAGCTCAAGATCTCCAAGTGTAGAAGGCATAGGAGTTTTGGGAATGGGTATGACCAGCTATGCTCAGGAAGCTCATGGCTGAGGCCAGTACACCTGCTTATCTTTCTCAGCTCTCTGACTTCCACTCCCAGGAATAACTTCCTCTTCCTTAATCAATTATATCTGTTTCTATCACTATTCATGTGTATGTGATCCAATTCTTTGTTTTGGGATACAAGAATCTGAAGATGTAAGTGGAAGTCCTCTACACTCTGATCCATGCCTATAATACCTCCTTTGACTCAGAACAAATTACTGCCTACAGGCAGGAGGAGAAATGTGTAAGATATAAAAACACAACTCCACTGTGTGTACAGAAATACACACACACACACACACACACACACACACACACACACACACACACACACACAGGTTGGGGAGAGAAACAAGCTACCCCCTATTTTAGTCCAATGAAAGTATAAACAACTGTAATTCACACAGAGTCTCTGAATGCTGTTTATGTTGGAAAATATCCTTGCCCTGCTTTGGGCCAACCCTGGACCATATGGAAAGGGAATTGACTAGAAGTATTGAGATACTGTGCCTCTCCCTGGCTCTAGGTCTTGTCTTTCTCATATTCCTTTTCCTTTGCTTGAGTGTCTCACCCTAAGGCACATGGATGACCTCACACTAGCCAGAGACTAGGCATCCAACATTCCTTTTATTGATTATTACAGAAATTTAAGTGCCAATCTTCAGAGAAATTGGCCCTTCTGCCTTGTACTGGCTTCCCTTCAGGACAGAGGTCCTTAACTCCTCTGCCAATCCGCTGTTGCAATTCCTCTCTTGCCCATCTGTATTTGATCTGCAATATATTTTGTTGCTCATTTTCTGGTAGGAATATTTTAAAACTTAGACATTTGTTTTCACTGGTTCTTTTGTGGATTTAATCCTTCCTCTGAAGGTACCATCTTTTCTATTATGCAGAATTTGTAGATGGATTGCTCTGTCACCACAAGTCACACAAGTAACAATCTTTCTTTTCCAATTTAAATGCAATCTGCCAGCTGCTGCATGGCATAAGATTCTTGGGGTTAATAACAAGATCATCCAAATCAGCCCAGTCTGTAAAATCAGTGTTCTCTACAGCTCTGGTCTGACTGGAGATTTGTCTGTCAGACTCTCCCTCCTCCTCTACTTCTTCCTCTCCCTCTCCCTCTCTATCTCCATCTCTCTTACCCTCTCCCTCCAGACCCATGTGTGTTTTATTTTCTATTGCCTAGATTTAAAAGGTAATCACCAGTTTAGGTTTAGCCTACATTTTTTGGCAGTTGTCTTTAATAGCTGTAAAATAAGTGCTACAGACTAAAATGTTCTCAGGGCTGGGAATGTGAATTGATTGACTGGTAGAGTGAAACCCTGGGTTCAATCCCCAGCATCACATAAACAGAGCATCATCATATATGCCTGTGATCATATTAGGCAGGAGGTGCTTTCATGGAGGGACTGAGCAATGGGCCCCCCAAATATGGGACATAGAGAGAACCAGATGGCTGGACTCAAGGCACTGACACAGAGTCTGAAGTTAGTGGTGGTGGTCAAAATAGAAAATAACAGCAGTGGTTGGTGCTACTTGGATCAGCTCAGTCAAGGCCTCCAAAGAGGATGTGGGGGACAATGGGTGAGAGTGGACCATGCTAGCTAGGTCAGATTATTAGCAATTTCAAGATTCTCTCTCCAGGGAAGAATGCGGAGTGCTTTTGCCCTTTCCTCTACTGGATCTTTCAACTTCAGAAGTACTTAAACCCCTAAATAGATTCTTGCACTGCCCTTTTCTAAAAGTGTCCACTCTGGGGGAGACACATTGGAAGTGACAATAGAAGGAAGAAGAAAATTAGAACCCCAGACCTGGTGAGTCAAGGCCATTGTGTCCCACCTTGGCCTACTCTTGTCTAAATCATGTCCTTGGCTTCCTTGATGGGTCTGATTAAAGTCATGGCCGTTTGACTATTGCCTTGTCCTTTCTGAATTCTTCTCTTCAAGGAGAACATGACCTGAGAATGCTGGTAGAACTGAGATCAGAGGAAACTGGAGATTCCCCCACAGAGACAGAGGTAAGAGAATCAGATATGAAAGGTGGTCCTTGGCCATATAGATTGTTAAGACCAGACAAAGATACATGTTACATGAAATCTTGTCTCAAAAAAGCATTAAAATGTTTTTCAAAAATTGAAGTGTCCAGAAATGGTTTTTGATTTCCAAGTTGCAACACTCAACTATTTGGCAGGTAAGAATCAATCATTGAGGAAGAGGAGGAACAGGTGGAGGAGGGTAATAGGTATTCATCTGTTTTGTTTGGTGGATGTTTGTGTTGACCATGCTTAGGATTTATATTAGATACAACCAGATTAGTAGAAACGAGAAATCATTTCAAGTAACTTGAGCTGAGAAGCTCTTGAGCCTTATCTCCCCTTTCAGATTCTGGGCAAGAAAACAACGAGAAGGCCCATGTGGCTCTGGTTCCTCTTGGCATTATCTTCTAAAAGATGGCCATGAAATATAAATCATGTACACATGACCTCTTCTTGGAACGTTGCCCACCATCTGGTAAACTCCTTGTCACTGCTCCCTTTTTTCCCAACTCTCTCCATAACCCCACATCTCTCTGTGCAAGCCTTCAAAGTCACGTGTCTGTGTTCCCAACTAGATGGAGAAAATCGTGAGTTGTCTCAACCACAGAAGGATGTCTTTCTGTCATTATTGTTAGGCCTTTTCCCCTGTAAACATGGGTAAAGAGTTTCTCGATCCCCATCTTCCAGCCTCCACTTCTCCCATCCTTCTACTCCTTGTGCCTACAGGTTAGGGGTCCCCAGAATTTCACCTTCTGCACTAACGTCTGCTTTCAGTACTAACAAGTTCATGATCTCTGGGTCCCCAGCCTCTCATACACACTTCTGAAGCACCTCAAGCTCCCAGTAAGTACAGAAAAATAAGTGATCCCAGGAACCTCTGCCTCTTGCAAACACTTTTGCCTCCCAGCTCCTGATGCAGAAAGCTTAGGGTGCACAGATCCTCTATCTCCGATGCACACTCTTTTGTCCTTCTGGCACCTGATACAGATAAGCAAGGGCTTCTAAAACCCTATTCCTCCAGCATACACTTTGGCCATTCAGTGTGCCACCCCAGTCACATAGAGTAGAGGCCTCTGGACCTCCCTGCCTCACTCCCATTTCCCACAGTGCACACCCCACACCTGATGTACACACACACACACACACACACACACACACACACACACACAGTGCTCCACATGCACCCTAGGTTATGAAGTTAGCAGTTGTGAGATACCAGCTTTGACACACATTCCTAGAAAATCTTAGGAAACCTAGCTTTAATGATCAGATGGCATGTGAAGACACTACCCCTGATGCAACCCACCACCTCCACACTAACTCTTTTATGAGGACAGAGGGCATGCCATCCTCCACCAAGTTGAAATCATCTTCAATCACCCCATCCAAGAGTCAACATCAAGTCTCTCTAAATGAAGTTTAAGCCACATCGAGTCAAGCCAAAATCCACAAAACAAAAGAAATCCCAGGCAATGAAACAAATGTTCACTCAACTCAGGTATTCCAGAATAGCTCAACAGACCAGTTGAAGATGTGAAAATCTCAATGAGAAAACATCAGTAACATGAAAGGTCAAGGTGAAATGCCACCCATCCCAACTGCCAATCCCATAAGAATAGCTGCCAACAACAATGACTTAGACAAAATTTAAGTAAGGCAAAGGATTCATTTAATTATTTAGGACTATAGTTAAGAATTAATTTAAATATGTTCAACTATTTCAGAGAGAACATGAAAATAAATGTGTGAATGAATTCAAAGACAAATTTGTTTCCAAGAAAAGCATAATCAGCTGAATGAAATAAGAAAGTCAATTAAGGATGTAAAAGGAATCCAATGAAGAGATTGAAATCTGAATAAAAACAAAACTGAAATGATACCAGAAATGAAAATTTCAATAAGACAATTCAAAAACTCATAAGGAGGACAGAATATCAGGGCTTCATGACAAGGCAGAGGAAATCAGGTCATTCAGTTAAACTCAATGACAAGTTGAAAGAAAGCATAAGAATAGAACATACAAAATCTCTGAGACACTGTGAAAAGACCAAATATACAAATTATGAGAGAAGGAGAGGAATCCCATGCCAAAGGCATAGACATTATTTTTTAATATAATCATAATCTTAGGAGAGATTTCTCCACATCTAGGGAAAAAGTTGTCCATCCAAGTATAAGAGACATACAGAATCAAATAGACAGGACCAGAAAAGAAACTAAATAAACACTAAATATACAGAATAAAGAAAAATTTATTGAAACCTGCCATAAAGAAGGCCCAACTCAGGCTCATCAGAATAATAGATAATCTTAGAGCAATGTATGTACTTCAAGCCATGAAAGACCATAGAACCAACACAAACTACTAGACCTAGCAAAACTGTCAATCATAATTAAAAGAGAAAGAGAAATGCTCCATGGTAAAAGCAATGTGAATCAACTTATGTGCACTAAGATAAGCCTAGAGAGGACACTGGATGGAAGTATATTTCAAATAAAAGAGAGTAGCAAACACATTCAAGAAGATACAAAAATAATAAAGAAGTCAAGATATAAATGAAAACTAAGAAAACATCAAATACTACAAAACAAACAAAATAGCATGAATTAATAAACACATTTCAGTAGTAACTGTGGGTATCAATGGTCTCAACTTTAATACTCAACTCAGTTTTTATCTAGATGACTTGTTTATTGGTGAGAGTTGACTATTAAAGTCACCTAATATTGATTACTATGTTGGGATTAACCCATGTAAACCCAAGAGTGTTTGCTTTGTGAAACTGAGTGCACCTGTTCCTGGTATTCATGTATTTAGAATGATAATTTCCTCTTATGGCTTGTTCCCTTAATCAGTGTGACATGAGCCTCTTCATCTCCTCTGACATGTGGTGATTTGACGTCTATTCTGTCAGATACCAGAATAGCAATTTCTTTTTTAATCCACTTATTCCATTTATTTTGGAATACATTTGTTCATCCTGTGGTGTCTGTCTTTGGTGGTATGTTCTAGGAAGCAGCATGAAGAGAAGTCTTGATTTTTGATCCAATATGCTAGCCTGCATCTTTTTATTGGAAAGTTGAAACCATTGATAATAAATGACACCATAAAGCAAATGGATTTAACAGACATCTACAGAAGAGTCAACCCAAATACTACAGAACGCTCAGCAGTCCATAGGAAATACTTTAAAACTGATAATATCTTAGGATATAAAGCTAGCCTCACAAAACATAGGAAGATTACAATCACCCTGCATTCTATCAGACCATAGTGAGGTAAAGCTAGAAATCAACAGCAGGAGAAACCACGGAAAATACACAAACTCACACAGACCAAACAACAAAATGTTGAACAATGTCTGGGGCATGGAAGAAATCAGGAAAGAAATTCAAAAGTTTCAAATGAAAATGAAAACGCAACATATCAAAGCCTATGGAACAAAATGAAGGCAATCTTAAGAGAAAGGTTTATAGCTCTAAGTTCCTGCATTACAAAATCAGAGAGATCTTAAATAAATAACTTAATGATGTATCTCAAGGCCTCAGAAAATCAAGAACAAACTGAACTCAAGACTGGCAGAAAGAGGGAGATAATTAAGATCAGGGCCAACATTGATGAAATAAAGACAACAGCAAAATTAAATCAATGAATGAAAAGAAAGAGTTTGTTCTTTCAAAAATAAAAAAAAATTGATAAACCCTTAGTCAAATTAACCAAAAGAAAGAGAGAAAAGATCCAAATTAATAAGATTAGAGATGAAAAGGAAACATTGCAACACAGTAATGAAATCCAGAAAATCATAAGGACATATTTGAAAAAAGTATATTCCACCAAATTATAAAATCTAAAAGAAATGAATGAATTTCTAAATGCTTATGAACTACCAAAAAACTAAGAGGCTACTTAAAAACATCTTAAACTCCACTCCCAATGGAATCAAGAACGTGGAACTGATGATACCTTAGACATGCAGACTCTAGTAGAGGAGGATGTAGGGAATATACTGGAATTCAGAGGTACAAGAAAAGAGTTTCTTTTCTTTTTTATTTAAGAAAAGATTTTCTAAACAGAACTCTAGTAGCACAGGCATTAAAACCAAACACTGGAAAGTGAAACTACCTGAAACTAAAAATCTTCCGTACAGCAAAGGACACCACCGTTCGAGTGAAGAGACAGCATATAAAATAGGAAAAAGTCTTTGCCAGCTATACATCTGACAGAGTGTCAATATCTAGATTACTCAACTAACCAAAAAAACTAAATATCAAGAAAACAAACAACCCAATTTTAAAATGTGGCATAGTCCTCCATGAAGACTGACTTTCACTGTACCAGAAGGCACCATGCGAGTTTCCAAAGGAGGGAGGCAAGCAACAGTCCTCCGCAGCCGTGATGCCTATGAGCCCCATCAGTGACCAGCATGGCGCAATAACCTTAAGGGTGCAGTAGCGGCACACATACCTTGGCAGTAACCAACAGTTTTCTAATTGAACTTAAGACCTGATTAACATGATGGAAAACATGCCTGGTGTTGGAAATCTGGCTAACAGCTCAGTGCTAGTGAAGTCATGGTTATCGGAAGAGAATCTACAACCACTAATGTACTAAACCACCACAATGTCTAACAACAATCTATTAACATTTCCCTTAGACCCACAGAGAAGTGTAGTCTTCACCCTTCATCAAGGAAACTTCGCTTTGCACCAGAGACCACTACAGAAAGCCACAACCAATTAAAATACATGGTTGTGGAGCCCAGTCCCAAATGGATACCCTCAAAAAATACTACTCCTGCACCCAAGATTCAGGTAACATTGCAGAAGAGGGGATGGAAAGATTGTAAAAGCCAGAGGGTCAGGGAGTTTTGCTCTAAGAGTATGTCTCCTAGCAAGGTCAGAAGCTATACCTATAAAGTCACCAATATAATGCCCAAACATGAGCTGATCAATGATGACACCATAGCTACCAAACTGGATAAAGAAAAGCCTGCAAGGCTTCAACCCTACAAAAGAACTATAGACAACTAAGGAAAGCTGGGAGCCAGAAAGGTGGTCTTCCCCAGGGAAGAACACACTACTTGGTTGTCCAGTACCAAACAGTAAACCCTAAAAACATAATACAAGTATGAACTGAACAGATTATATTTAGGAATATATGAGTATAGGTTTTTTTTTGGGGGGGGCGCCACCTAGTTCCCAAATAAATACACAGAGCCTTATTCTTACTTGTGAATGCCTGGCCTTAGCTTGGCTTCTTTCTAGACAGCTCTTCTAACTTAAATTATCCCATTTCTCTTTAACTATGTTTTGCCTCTGGGCTTTTGACCTTTTGCTATTCTATATATCTTTCTTTCTTTCTTACTCCGCGGCTGACTGTGTGACTGGATGGCTGGCCCCTGGCATCCTCCTCTCCTTCTCCTTTTCTTGCTCCTTGCTCTTCCTTAGATTTCTCCTCCTATTTATTCTCTCTGCCTGCCAGTCCCACCTAGTTCTCTGTCCTGCTTAGCTATTGTCCATTCAGCTCTTTATTGGACCAATCAGGTGTTTTAGACAGGCAAAGTAACACAGCTCTACAGAGTTAAATAAGAATGCAACACATCTTTGCATCATTAAACGAATATTCCTCAGCATAAACAAATGTAACACATCTTAAATTAATATTCCACATCATATATGTATATGCATATACTATATAATATACATATATGCATACAGTAGCAATCAGTGAAAAGGGGGGCCGTGAATTTGGAGAGTAGGGAGCGGTATATGGGATGATTTGGAGGGAAGAAAGAAATGTGATTATTTTACAGTCTCAAAAATAAAATGTAAAAACAATGGGGAATTGAGGTGACTAAAGATGAAAAAAAGAAGAAAGAGAAAATCTTAGTGCATTAGGTAGAAACGGGTGAATTTTACCAAAGGGCTTGGGAACTGCATTTTAAACTGTTCTAATCTCTTTTAATAACTTTCAATAGAATTTATTTCTAATTCATTCCTACTCAATTTGTTTCTTCCAGAGGATGGTGATGTCAAATGGAATGTTCTTCGGAGGCTCTTCCCCAGGGCCTCCATGTATTCTGGGTATTCAGCATCCTAGGGCCAGCGCACAATGGACCATGAGAACATATTCTGTGCATCTGTTCCCACATGTGTCTAGTTCTCTCACATCCGTAACTTGAAGTTTGCCAGATGGGAGTATTCGCACCACAGAAGGCAAACAATGCAATCAAGGCTCATTTCCCCACCCCCAATTGCTACCCCCAAGACCTGGTTTTCCAGCATACTCGTGCACAGAAATGCTCCCCAAAGCAAAATCCCACAGTGGTAAAAAGAATATCCCTTGTAGCTTGCAGGTTCTGCTTTTTTTCCTTTTAATCATGACAGCAGTTCTCTCCTTTGGACTCTTACCATTAAAAACAATGTTTCTAAAAATACAGAATTGGGAGCCAGGAAGAAAGGTAACTTCTCGGTGCTTTCAAGTAGTGAGTCCAGTGTCGCTTGCATTAGTTAATGCACTGTGTTAGAAAGTGTCACCAACAAATTCTAACCGAGAAGTCACAGCATCAATCCTAACAATCCAACCTTCTTCAAAGAGAAAAAGTACAGTTTGCTCCAAGGTCGCATGCTCCAAGGTCAGGACTGTAGCAGCTGTTCTGTGAATGCACACATGAGGGGAGACAGGAGAAGCTGAAGGAATGCACTTTCATTCAAACCCATCCTCTGTGGTTGAAATGGTATGTGTTATAAAGATAGAAGAATATAATGGTCTTACAATGTGTGATATGGCACATTTCTGTGACTTAAACATTACATTTATTCCTAACAATATAGCACATTGCTGCAAGAGTCTGGACATGTATCAAATACTTTAAAATGGTATTGTTATCCTTGTTTTGCTATAAATGCCTATGAAAATAATAAAGCTACAGACTCTCTAATGAGAAAAATACACAAGGTTAAAGTGTGTACCCAACTCTCATGAACTTCAAATTAAGAACCCCTCCTTGCAGATAACACCCTAAATTCAGCATTTGCAATTTCCTGGGGCTGGGGTATGATTTGGGAAACTTTTATTCTGAAATTACCTCATGAATCCATAACACGTTTTGTGTGTATTTTTAGTAGCAGCATCTTCCTCCTCAGGGTAGAATGAACTTGGGGAAAAGGACGGCCCATCACTAAAGATCATTTGGCACCAAAGCTAATGAACACAGTAGGCAATGAAATTGGGCATTGCCTTTTTTGGTAAAAACAAGCAGAGAGTGGAGGAACAAGGCCCATTTTCTTTCTGACTCATGTGTTGGCTCTGCAGGCAGTTCTAAAAGAGGATTGTTGGAAAAGATTTGGACAATGCAGCAGCATTATAAGTAGTGGGCATCTCCTATTCAGTCATATAACAAATATTTATGGGGCAGTGAATAGAGAGAAGTGGCCGATTTCTTTTTGGTCGTGTTGTTCGTGATGTCCAGGACGTATTGCAGGGCCATTCCTCACAGTTAGTTTTTATCTCGAATCAGGTACTCTCCTGCATGCACCCATCAGACATTAATCTCTCTCATTTTAGCTTTCTCTCACACGCATACATTTTTCATTAAATGCACATTCACTGTAAGTACTACAATTATTTAACCATATGTGACCTCTAACTTGTATTTAATATAAAAAGGAAAAAGGAAACAACATGCTTAGACTTATTGCCCGTCTAGACTTTAGAGATTCATTTTCTTAACTGTGCTGTTGTTTTGTTTTCCTCTCTTTTGGGGTGCTTGGGATCAAACCCAGGTCCCATGCATGCCAGGCAGGCATTCAAGCGCTGGGCACCTCCCCAGGCTTGCAGCTGTTTTGAGTCGAGGTCTCCTTAGGAAGCTCGGGCTGCTTTCAAGCTCAGCCTCTTCTCATCTCTCCTCTGAGAGCTTGAATTAGCAGGCTTTTGACAGCATGCCTTGCTGCACCCAGCCACACATGGAAATAATTTTCCACTTTCCATGGGAAATTGAAAAGCCACTAGAATGAAGCAGATAGGACATGAGGTAGGTCAGAAGAGTCAGCCCTGGATACTGGGTGTGATGTGCACAGTCACCAGGTGGAGGATGTTCCTTTAAGATTGCAATGAAGAATGTTACTAACAGCTGTGGTAGCAAGGGAAGAGATTTGCTAGTTAAACCAAAGAAAAGCACAGGACAGAAAAAATGATAGTTGAGGCAGACAGGTACATGACTGCAAGTGGTGGTTGTGGCCAAGGGTTCTATCACAGATAGAAGGGAAGGAGGGAAGGAAAGAGAAATCAAAAGAGAAACACTGCTCTATAAACCCAGGAAGACACTAAGAATCATCTGAGTTAGAGCCTCCTCCAAAGCTCCCAATGAAATTTGAAAATAAAATCTCAGAACCAAACCCACACTACAGATCAGCTGAATCTACACTCACTCCTGGCTTCACTTTGGTTCACTGAAGTTTCTACTATCTAGCCAGGGTTTAACACTGATGCTCTCTCCTTTCATGTTGAAGATGAAATAGATGAAATTAAAATTGAATATTTTAAGTTGACAACCAGAGACCCAGGCTGAGAGGAGACAGGCAGATAAACAGTGGTGGCATGTATATGGGTCTGCACAAAGAGTCTAGATTGTTTGAAAAGGCTATGTTCGAAGTAGATTCTTGGAGTAATCAAGAGTTACTTGGCTTCAAGGCAGCTCTGAGAGATCCATGCCTAGATGTGGAGAGAATATGAAGACAGTTTTGGCACCAAGGTAACTTGGCCTCCATGAGCCTCGGTATTCTCATTTGTAAAATGAGATTATTAATTGCATCTGTCTCGTAGGGATGTGCATACTCTAGGCAGAGTAGAAAAGTCCTTCTAATCCATAGCTCCTTAAATTGGGGTTTCATAACTAAATGTGAGGATCAAGAAAATTTTGACAACAGTAGATGGTTCCTAGACATGCAGCGACCAAAAACTAATCCAAAATCCAATGTGTAACAGGTCTAAGTACGAGCCCGTGTTCCATGCACAACCTCACTGTGGGCACTAAGCACTACCTGTGTTCTCACTCCACACAGTAGCAACAGTCACTGTGGAAAACACATGACCCACAATGCAGCATTCTTTGTGTTACAGGCTGTGGTAACATGTGTACAATGTTTTCTGCTCTTATGAAAATGTAACAGTTCAACGTTGGAAAACAAGGACCTGATAATTTCCCTGCTCCCATTCCTCAACACGGATTAAGTTAGTTTATCTTTGGGCTATACTGTGTTAGAATGTTTCATTTTAAAAATTGCTGTTTGAGGGCCAGCAAGATGGCTCAGTGGGTAGAGGTACCTGTACCAAGCATAAAACCTGTGTCCACAGACCCAGATGCTGGAAAAAGAAAACCAACTCCTGTAAGATATTCTCTGACCTACACACACACATCATGCCATGTACCTGGTTCACACACAGACAAACAAATAAATAAATAATAAATATGTAGGTGTATAAATAAATGTAATACATCTTTTTAATTGTCATTTGAGTGGCTGACTTGAAATTCTTTTTAACATATATTTGTTTGTTTATTTATTTATTTATTTATTTATTTATTTATTTATTTATTTTGGTTTTTCGAGACAGGGTTTCTCTGTGTAGCTTTGCTCCTTTCCTGGAGCTCACTTGGTAGCCCAGGCTGGCCTCGAACTCACAGAGATCCCCCTGGCTCTGCCTCCCGAGTGCTGGGATTAAAGGCGTGTGCCACCACCGCCCGGCTATTTATTATTTTTATATATATGAGTGCTTGCCTGGATGTATGTCTGAGCCACCATGTGAGTACTGGGATTTGAACCTGAGCCTTCTGGAAGAGCAACCAATGCTCTTAACTCCTGAGGCCCTGCTGACCTAATTTTACTGTAAAAAATTTTAATGAATTTAGACTTAGAATTAGGGTAGAATTTCTAGCAATTTCTGAAATGGGCCTAGCCATACTCTTCTACCCTTTCAGATTATACATTTGTGTGAAGTAACATTCACAATATTAGATAACACTGAGAATCATCCAAGATGCTCTAGATGCGGCAGCTCATACTCTCAGCCAAGATTCGATTATTTATGTAAAAATAAGCAAGTACATCCATCTTATTAGTATGCAAATTTGGTCTCATCTTTAATAAGTGGTAGACCAATGAATTGTTGTGAATGAATTTTTTGTCTACCATCAGTAAGTGTGCATCAATTCTATATACCTATATAGCCAAGGTCACATTAAAGATGGCTCACAGGTGGAGAAGTTTAAGAGGCTCGTCTCTAGGACGCTTCAGTTCCCAAACAGGTGGAAAGCTGAAGAGAAGAGTGCATGTCTGGAGAACTAGAAGATGCCGACAGAAAACCGGTAAGAACAGAATGGGAGACCTCCCTGCATGTGTGTAAGGGAAACAAGGCTCATTTTTGGAAAGCCATATGGAAAAATATGTCACGAGCCAGAAAGATATTTGTGCTGCTTTAACCAGTAATCCCACTCTTGGAAATTATCCCAAAGAAATAAATCAAAAGGAGAAAAAGAAGCCGCAGTGTATAAAGATCTGTAATATAAAGGACTAGAGTCTGATGGAGCTGCCAAACACAGGTCAACGGTTAAGTAAACTGTTGTACTTCTACTCAATGAAATAGTAACTGGACCTTTATTTTAGTTGTCTCTTAATTATCAGAAGTCTGTCTTTAATCGAACAAAGGTCACCTGCAGGTGTGTGAGCCTTCAGACACGGCAACACACTGTTGTCATCTACGAAGTTCAGGGTTGAGAATGGTATGATCAGATGACAAAAGCAGCCTGGTAATGTTTTATGTAACTTTATGAATTTGTATTGGGCTGCATTCATAGCTCTCCTGGGTAGCATGGCCCCCGGCCACAAGTTGGATATGCCTGTAAGACACATTGTATTTTAAAAATCCACATAGGAAAAGCAAAAATGTCTCTTGACCAATCTTAGTTTTCCATGTACAGCTTGACACTGTTAACAGTTGGGTATGTACTATCCAAGATACTTCTCAAAAAGTAGTGTGAATGGCAAATCCAGGAATTGATTGGGTGTCTGATTCTACAGCCTACACTCTTATCTACAACATGACACTAATGTAATGTTCCTCCTCCTCCTTCCTCACCTCCTCTTACTGTTTTTACAATAAAGAATCCTGCAGGACCTAAAGGTAGAGTGAATGATAAACAGGCAGAATACAGACTTTTAGATCAGTAGAAATATGCCTCATTAAACTATAATGGCAAATATGCATCAGTATACACTTGTTCAAACTCATGTAACACTAATAGCACACACTGTAACTACGGTATTGATTAAGAAGTGTTGAGTAGATTTTGTCCGTTTCAAAAAAGAAATAAATGTGCCATTCTAGGAGGGTGTATTGCCAGCATGTAGGCTATTTCAGGAAAAAGTGGTGTATGAGAAATATCTACATCTTACCCTAAATTTCATTGTCAACCTAAAATTGTTCTTTAAAAACTGAGCTTTTTAAGGAGTTGCTCAGTGAGAATAATGGCAAGCAGTAGGGAGTAGACAAGTAGCAGGAGACGGTGACACTAGAGAGTACTTACAGTGGGCCCGGGTCACCAGCACAGGTGTACAGGAAAGACGATTCTTCCATCTCAATGTATTGTTACTGGACGACTTACAGGATCATTTCAGCGTCATTCAGCTTGTTTGTTAACTCCTGAGCTTTACGATGGTCTTAGTAATTCTAACAGTTCTACTTGTATAACTAGTCTTTCTTTGGGCCACCAGCTCCCAAATAATGACACGGAAAATTCTTATTAATTATGAAAGCTTGGCCTTAGCTTAGGCTTGTTCCCAACTAGCTCTTAATACTTAAATTAACCCATTTATAGTAATCTACATTCTGCCACATGGCTCATTACCTCTCCTCAGTATGGTATGTCTGACTTCCTCCCCATCTTGCTAGTGAATCCCCTGTCTCAGATTCTTTCCCAGAGTTCCTATCTCTCTGCCCAGAAGTCCCGCCTATCCTCTGCCACCTAGCTATTGGTGGTTCAGCTCTTTATTCAACCCATCAGTAGGTGCCTTAGGCAGGTGAGGAAGGATAGAGGCACATCTTCACACAGTGTGATCAAATATTCGGCAACATACTTGAAAGGTTAATAGACATACCTTGTCTCTTTGTATCCATACAGATGCAGAAGCTACACTAAAAGAAATGGCTGCAATTGCACATTGGACTCCATTCAAATGACTATTAGAATGACCAGTGATTGGAGTAAATGATGTCCTTGAAGCCTGAATGGCCATGGAACCTAACTGGACCAGCCCTTACTAATTTCAGTTCTGCCCCATGTTAATTCATGAGTCAGTAGATGCTCTTTCGCAGCTATCTTTCTATTGGCCACAACACTGGCTTGAGTCAGGACCATAACACATGAATGTTAGAATCCCTAATGACGTTCAAAGAGGTCGCTGTATTTCCATGTTCAGTACTGCTCCATTCCACACTGGCATAGTCAACACAGGGAAAGAGCTGTGGATGAAACAGTAACTTCATGTCACCCCACCACTACCACAAAGTCAACATAGATGTTTTTTAAATACTTGTATTGTTTTCTGTCAAGTGAGAAATAATTCAGACACAGAGGCTCCAAAGCAGTGTGGGGGTAAGCCACACATCCATCTTCCATCTAACTCCTGAAATTATGCCAATCAACAAGCAATTCTGTCCCCAGACAAAGATCCATGCTACTTTCTAAAGAGGGTAGGAGGATCCCAGCATGGAAAGAAGGATGATGCTGTCTTTTTCTGACTCAGGTTATCTCCTAGGGATGAGAGCTGTGCATCACAATTTCTTCTGGCACACACTGGCTTCTTTAATGTATAAAGTCTCTTGACACTCAACTTGTGTGTCAAGCACATGCACTGGTCTCAAACCAGGAGGACCTGATCTTCTCATTGGTACCACAGGTCTTTCCTTACTAGCTTTACCCAAGTCAGTCAATAAGGAGGTGAGAGAATTGTTTTTAATGTTTACACAATTTAAAGAAGAGATGCATATTGACCAATGAGCAATTCCCTAACAGGAGAATCTGAATTGAGGTAGCAACAAAGTAGTAAAAGGAAGAGTGAGCGCAACCACACATGGGATAAAGCATTAACCATGCTTTTTTCAGCTATCTGTCCCAGAAAATTTGATGGAGCTGTTTAGTTTTTAATTTTAGTCTTATTTGCACATACACAAGGCAAATGTGGAGGCCAGAGAACAACTCTTAGGAGTCAATTCTTTTTTTTTTTTTTTTAATACTCAGAACAGGAAAATCAGTTTTCTTTAATGGAGTGACACTGGACAAATCAACCAGACTACAGGTCAGGTCTCTTTCTCAGGAACATTGGCCAGCACATATTGGACTCCATGGGGTTTTTTTGTACCTTTTTTGTTTGGGTTTTGCTTTTTTTTAAAATATAATTTAATTTAATTTTACATAATCAGCCACAGATTCCCCTGTCCTCCCTCCTCCTGCCCCCACACCCCCCATCTACCCCCCCATTCCCCCCCATTCCCATCTCCTCCAGGGCAAGGACTCCCCTGGGGATTCAGCTCAGCTTGGTAGATTCAGTCGAGGCAAGTCCAGTCCCCTCCTCCCTTCACTCAGG